>PVLD010003434.1:0-142825 GCA_004027595.1 Dinomys branickii
ACACACACACACACACACACACACACACACACAAACACACATACCCCCAAGGACTAGATAAGACTATGTATCTGATCCTTATTTAAATGTACAAAGTTTATAGTTCAAGTACATAGTTTAATATGTTCAAAGTAATCCATGTTTTCTTTTATATAATACATGTTATATCTAGACTTTAAACAAAACTTCTGATATTTTTATATTTGGTACAATACCAAAAAAAAAAAAAATGTTCCCAGTGGGGCAGTCCTGCACTTAAAACTTAATCTACATCTACTGGGTTAAACACATATTTTGTTAATGTATAAAAGAAATCCACTTGTACTAGAAAGGCCATCTACAGTCAAAAGCCCTGTTTCCTGAACTTACAGAAGGTCTAAAGCTATCCTCTGACTCCTGTCGTGTTATTACCCTATGCAGACCTGTTACAGGATCCTGAATTTTGCCTCAAGAGTAAAAGCTAAGTTAGTACATGTAAAAGACTTATGGGTAGCTATGATGCTCATTATTGGTAACTTCTTTGTATGTTAAATACATTTATGTTCCCCAAGCATAAAAAGCCTTCTAAAATACAAAGTTTAGGCAAACACCTTACCATATTATTGCCTTTCAAACAAAAATTACTTGTAATGACAGAAACTAATTGTTATAGCCCTAATTGTCTTACTAGCATGATTTCTGAGCAGACTTTGAAATTCCAATGGTCCTGGTATAATAAAGTCAGTCACAACTGTTATTCTAAAGTGTTGTATATGATACACAGTAATAAGATTGTTTTGTCAACTGCAAAAACACGTCTCAAAGCTTCAAGACACTATTCTACATCTTATTTCACCCATATATTTGGTTTTTCTTTAAAATATATGCAGGCAGATTCACAGAAAGGACTCTTAACAGGTCCCATTACCCCAACACTAAGTCTATCCCTAATCTCACCTTGATGCCAGTTGTAATGCTGAGAAGCAAAAGTGGGGGTCATGAGCTCCAAAATCAGATACTCCACACCCCAAATGGTGGATCCCATTACCCCAGCATTAAGTCTAACCATATCCCACATCTCCAATGCCAGCTGAGTCTCTGAGAAGCAAAATCAGAGGACCTGGACCCCATAAACGTTTCTTAGCTTAGGGTACTAGATTTGTTTTTGCTGTCATAAAACTTTAACTGTTCTCTGTTATCATTCTGCAGGAGTATAGTTTCTAACAAACAAGTATTTTAAGATGATAGCCATCACTGTAAGACAAATAGGACATGATGCTAGTTCCCAATGTTACTGCTAACCCTCATTAAATAAAATAGGTACCCCACTATCTGGGGGAAAAATGACAGTAGTTAGGACTAAGACTCCTTACTCCCATCTCAAGAATGATGTAACTGGCCTTCTGGATGCTCAACAATTGAGAATTAAGAGACCAAAACTACAATCAGTCCATCAATAAACAAGCAAACAAAAATACTATTCTGGCCTTCACCTTCCACAGTCAGCCACTGGCCACTGACTGTCCAGTCAGCCACTATTCACAGTCAGCCACTATCCACAGTCAGCCATTTGGGGGCCACTATTCACCATAACTCTACATTTAATTTTTTGCTCCTGCTTGTTTAACACACTTATTATCTTCAGAATTCTCCAGCATCAAGTCAAGCAGATACTACTATGAAAGCAGAACCAAAAAGATCTTGGAACTTCAGGGAGTCACCCATCTTCTCAAACACAGAAATCTGAGGACCCCAGAGACTAGGAGTCAATCAACGTGATTTCTGCAAGAGGAGGGTCACAGAGAGAAGAATATCCTGAATGCTTTCCAGAGAAGTGACTTGGCCAAGACCTTGTCTCACTCATCCTGGCTGATTATACAACTGGTAGAACCAAGAGGCTCCTCATAAGGCCCCAAAAGTAACCCCTGAGGAGCCTTGACTGGCATTAACAAAAAAAAAAAAAAAAAGATTAATTTTTTGACTGACAAAGTCTTCTGACTTGATCTTAAACATCCAGTAAAACAGTATAACTGAAAACAGCGTAAATGCTGGAACAAAAATATGAAAACAGTGAGAGCTACACTGAACTAAAAAGGGATTCTAAACACCACACCAGTTGATACATCTACTTAAGGAAAAATATCAAAACACAAAACACCACCATAAGAGGTGCAGATTCCCAGTTCCACTACCTCTTTCAATGTATTCTTCAGCCTTTCTTAGGGTACTGTCATTATGTTACTTTGATGTACATTCAAGTATCCTGAGTAAAGATTTGGCTTCATGAACAGGTCTGCCTATAAGATAAAAATGCCAATATAAATATTCTAGTACCTAAGCAATATTACCTCCTATTATCAACTCGACACTTTGTAGCCTGTGTTAGCTGCAGCCAGTAACAATAAAAGATCTTCAGGTCTACAAACCAGGGGCCAGCTCCCACATTCTGAGTCCTGCAGTAAGAATTTTAATGCCCCAATGGTCAAACAAGAGCATGGATCCCTTTCATTTAATTTATTCATCATTGTAATTAATAATAGGAAGATACTTTTTGGCAAAACAGGATAAACACCTCAGGACAAACAGGTTAATATTGAAGATAAAAGGCTCATCCAAAAACTGTCTAATTCTGTCTGACTTCTGCCACTTTGGGGGGGCCACTATTCACCATAATTCTACATTTAATTTTTTGCTCCTTCTTGTTTAACACGCTTATAAAGTCTTTATCTACAGAATTCTACAGCGCCAAGTCAAGTGGATGCCATTATCAAAGCAAAACATTATGTATATATTCCTAGAAACTTAAAAGTTTCAATGACTTGCTAATGACCTTGCCTTCTTTTCTAAAATACCAAAGGATAATACTTCTGTACTGCTTCACATCACAAAACCTGATCTTCCTACATATCATTTAGATAAGTCAGGACTAGACCGTCAACCCTTAGCTAGGGTCAGCATCTCATAGCTTGAAGCAGCCACAGAAGGATCTTTGGGCCTTAAGGCCCTCAGCGTCCCTTAAAGACGGGTGGGTAGGGAAGGGAACTCGGAAGGATACAAAGGTAAAGTAGAAAAGAAACAAGGAAAGTCATTTTAACTACAATTGTACTTTTAAGAAAACTGCAGCTTTAGGACACAAAGTTATCCAAGGTTACGGTGCTTTCTTTCTCCCTCCAGGAAATTTACTCCAAAAATTCCAAGGGTCTTAGAGATATAATAAGCCTGTAAATCAGGCCTGTGTTTTCCCTCATATTATAAAGTCACAAATCCTGAAGACTGTCACTAAACTTCAAACACATATAAATAGTGTGCACTCTAATCTAGCCTACTAAATAAGTAACCTGACAGACACCAGGAACACCTACCCTAGACGGTCTGAGAATACCCCCCCCCAGGCACACAAAACTCTCCCAGCCTCAGACCAAAAAGCACTTCAACCTACGAGAATCTGTTCTCTCTTCTGAGTGTATCCTTCTTTCTGCCTAATAAATCTTTCTGTGCCTCTCACCTACACATCTTACAATTCATTTTTTGTTTGTTTTACGTTTTGTGAGACAAGGTCTATGCACTTCAGGTTGGCCTTAAACCACTAAGTGGACCCAGGTTGGTCTCAAAATCACAATGATCTTCTTCTTGCCTCAGCCACCACACTCTTTGGAGGGGACCTCTTCTGATGCTGCCTCCTGGGACTACCAAATACTAACCTACTCAGTAAACTTCACAATTTCCCTTTAAAATGTGTTCCATGAAGCTGTACAATCAGAGTGCTCTAGTCCAAAGTCTTTTTAATTTTTCTGTCTGATTATACCATTGATTTGATGTTAGGCTTGTTTCTATTTGCATTCAATTCTAGGATTTCATTTTTCATCTTGTTATAGCCAGCTGAGTTAGATAGAAATATTATAGACAGTCAGCCAGGGCGAGGCCCTCCAAGGAGCCAACATGAAAGACAAGATACCTTGTGAATGGAGATGTATTTGCTGTGGGCCAGACCTCAAGACAAAGGACTAAATAGATGCACCCATATACCTTCCTAGGTATGGACATCAGGGATTGATACTCTAAATAGGTAGCAATCACCTTGAAAAAGCCAGAAAAGTCACTAGTCTAAACCCCTACGGGAAAAGCCCCTGTTCTGTATTCATGCACGCTTCCTACGTGACTCACTTCCCCATGTGATCCCAATTTAATCAATTTACCTGAATAATTACACTTGTAATCTTACTGGCTCACCATAGTTTTGTCCCACCTCATACCCACCTTGTAAATTCCCACTTTCCCCCCCTATCCTGGGTCCGCCTCACCTTGTGGTTTTGCTCTATAAAAGTCCGTAGAAAAGACAAGGGTCTTGGGCAACCACCTGGGCCCCTTCTGTGCCTCTTTTGGACAGAAGTTTTCTTTCCCTCAATAAAGATCTTCTGCCCTTAACCTCCGTTGTTCCCAAAATTCATTCTTCCATTTTAGAGAACACGAACTTGTCCCAGATATCCTTTAGGTTGGGAATTTCTATTTTCCTGTAGCAATCTCTTGGTTTTTTAAATATGTAAAACATATAAAAAGCATAGTCTTTTTTTTTTCCTTCTAAATTCCTTTCACCTCAGTTCCATTTACTGTATGGTCTAAAGGTATATATTTCATACATTTTTTATTTATACAGTACTCCTAAATTTCTTTATATAACAATAAGCAAATATGTAACTTTTTCTCCACACAAAAGGGTAGCATAACACATCCACACATACTTTTGCATTTTTCCTTTTTGAAATTAACTTAATAGGTTAATTTTCCTAAATAAGGCAAGTAGCACAAAATTTTAATTCCTTTTCTACTGGGTCAAATTTCAAACTCACTCCATTATAGAAGATCCAAAGAGTTACTTTTAATAATATAAGCATGGTAGGGAGCTTATATCATCCTCAAGGTCTCAGGTTCTATCTATAGCACTACAAATAAAGGAAGAAAAACTAATGAATCTCTGATAGGTTTTCTTACTCAAATTTTGGCCATTTCTACTCCCTTGTCACCATATTCTTCCATTGCCAAACCAAAGTTATCAAAACATCCTCAACTAACTTTTAGTTAGTAGAGACCAAAAGTACGGTTTTGATAAATCACTACAAACTGCTTAGACTGGTGCTTTGATTAATGGGTCAAAAATTAATGCCAGGTATGGTGGTGCATGCCTATAATCCCAGCACTTGGGAGGCTGAGGCAGGAGGCTTGCCATGGGTCCAAGGACAGCCTGGGCTACATAAAGAGACCCTGTCTCAAAAAAAAAAAAAAAAAAAAAAAAATTATTTATTTCCTCCACTGAAATAGTGTGTAAAATGGACTTACTTAAAGTATACTGTTAACAATCACTTCTTATACTGAGAGCCAGTTAAAACGTTTATCTTGGCAAATTCAATTCAATAAATACTCAGGCAGTTTTTGCCACTGGTTAAGAACATGGACAATGAATCTCCAAATCTATCAAATGTGGTTCCAAACTGTGACTCTATCGTTCCCTAGCTGAGAAATTCAACACTTACTTCACTTCTCAAAGCTTCAGTTTCCTTACCTCTAAAATATGGACAGTAATATCAACATACGACTATGTGGTTTAAGGGAATGATACAAAGCCCTCAAAATAGCTCCCGGTACACAGAAAAGTGAAAATCCAACTACCATTTCAATATTTATGTACATAAACAAAAACTACTGAAAACAGATTTGTTAAAACAATTCCTACCTTTTTTGGGGGGAGGGGTGGGTTGGTACCAGGAATAGAACTCAGGACCTTGTACTTGCCAAGCAGGCGCTTTGCCACCAATCATATTATATCCTTAGCCCTTCCCTAAGTTTTACAATATTATTTTAATAAGGTATGTGGATACACAATAAGAGATAAATAGTTAACATATGAGCTAAAGTAGTAGCAGGGTAGTGCCAACTGGACAAAGGGAAAAAGAATATCCAAAGGGAAATGAGAGGACAATAAAAGCAAAAAAACTGTTTATTTACCAAGGTAGCAAATAAATTGGAATGGGCAGAAGAAAAATGAGCATATTTAAGGGAAAAGTAGCAAAACATAGAAGTAGATAGGTCAGCTGAAACTAGGAATCACAATGTAATCCCAACCATATTTACTGAAGCTTACTATAAAGAAAGCACTGTGTGTTAGGGCATGGAAAAGACAAAAAGATACATAAAAAGTTCAGTGTGCTACCATCCCTTCCCTTAAGACACTTAAGGGTCAGGGATACAGTTCAGTGGCACAGTGCCTGCCTGGCAAGCACAAGGTCTCAAGTATGATTCCCAGTACCTAAAAACAAAAAGGTATTTGATTGGCAGTCACAGTGAATAGCACATAACAGGTGCAAGACCAATCAGCAAATATCTTTCATAAATATAATAAGATGAAGAGACAAATGTATTAAAGTAGGCTTAAGAGAAAAATAAAGAACATCTGGAATACGTACACCTAAAACCCTACATTCTCCACATGAATATACATGCACACATATATATCACATAGCACACAATCGGGTAACTTTTACATAAGAAAATGAGTAAAACGTGCTTAGACAAAACAAAGTAGGTTGTATTGTTATATAACAAGGTAGCTAGTTAACTAATATGGTGGTATATTAATCAGCTTCTTAAAAGAAGTGGCTGGTTCCAGGGCTGGGACAAGGAAGGTACAAAGTGATCCTGGAACATCTTTTGGTGCCAAAAAAAGAAGAAAGTGCCTAATAAATAAAAGAATGGGTACAATCTGTACTAGTTCATAATGGTCAAAGCTACAACAGTTTGAATGACAGCAACAGCACAAAGATGAAATAAATATCCAAGTACATACTATTACAAATAGATGAACAGAGAACTCTTACTGAAGAATATTAATAAATACAGAAGGAATGGAAGAAAAAAATCATCACTGGAAAACAGTGAAAATTCCTGGAATTACGACCTACCAATGAATACTAAAATAGGCAAAAGTTTAAGAAGCAACAGGATATTTGCGAGCACTCAAAGAAAGTGTCTCCTCCAAACTTTACTTACAAAATAATGCATTTTAACATTACAGTGAACAAACCTGGGAAACATCACCTAACCAAAGAACCATGGTCAGCATTACCAATGAGACATACTGGCATGTACCATCCAACTTGCAGAGGGCAGATTACCTTCCCACAAAATCAGTATCTCCATCATGGTCAGCATTACCAATGAGACATACTGGCATGTACCATCCAACTTGCAGAGGGCAGATTACCTTCCCACAAAATCAGTATCTCCATCATGGTCAGCATTACCAATGAGACATACTGGCATGTACCATCCAACTTGCAGAGGGCAGATTATCTTCCCACAAAATCAGTATCTCCATCTAATCATGAAAAACTATCAGACAAATCCACACCAAGGGAAACTGCAAAATAGCCGGCCATTACTTATAAAAAGTGTCAAGGTCATAAAAGACACCCCCACTCAAAAAAAGGCCACTGAGAAACCTTTGGAAGCTAAGGAGACATGACAAGTAAATGTAACATAGATTCTGCATTGGATGCTGGAAAATAAAACACTAGTGGCAAAACTGATGAAATTTCAACAAAGGCTATGATTTACTCAGTATTACTGTCTGAGGGGGATGGATATGATAATGTTATATGTATACATTAAAAAGCCACAATGAAACTAAATATTTTGTAAAATACATATACAGTGGCACCTCGGTTCACAAATGCTTTTGCTTGCAAACAACTTGGTTTGCAAACAGAAGCACTGGCAAAATTTTGTTTTTGTTTGCAAACTGAACTGGGTGACAAACACGACCTTGGCCATCTTTCCCACACAAACAAACACAGCCATCTTTTCCAAAATCAGAGAACAAATTAAGTTCATGAACCATGGCACCACTGTACTAATAAAATATATAAAGGGAAAAACAGTAACATCTAATCAATAATATTATACCAATATTAATTTCTTGGTTTTATGATATTCTTTTTTTTTTTTTTTGCGGTACTGGGGATTGAACTCAGGACCCTGCGCTTGCTAGGAAGCACTTATTCCACTGAGCTATATCCCCAGCCCAATTTCTTGGTTTTAATTGTTCTATGGTTATGTAAAATCTTAACATTAGAGGAAGTTGAGGAAGTATACGGTTCAGGAGAATCTTCTGTACTACTTCTGTAACTGCTCTAAGTCCAAAATTCATCCAAAATAAAGTATTTTTAAAAGATACAAGTGATAAGACAGTATGAGTTACAATACCGTATTTTTTTTTTTTACCTTGACTCTCTAGCAACTTATCTGCACTGCAGGTATCATAAGCTACCAGAGACAATATTCTTACTGTTTTTATTAACTGCTATTAGTCCAATAATATAACTCTTTAACAGTTTACCAAATGTTAGTTACCTAATATTAAAATTCCATTCTGACATCCTAAAATTAAAAAGCAATCAGAATTTCATCTTCAAGTATATGAGCTTCCTCAAAGCTTTACTTTCAACAGCCCTCAATACTATTACCATTACTTACTGCACAAAAATAATAATTTAAATAAAATTCTTACCTTCCAACCACTGCCAGCCTCTCTATAGTAGGGGAAATTATCACAAATCCACTGGTAAATCTCACTTAAAGTCATTTTCTTTTTGGGTGAGCTATTAATAGCAAATGTAATGAGGCTGGCATAACTATACGGAGGTTTCCCATCTTTGTGCTGTTGAACTTCTTCCTGGTCCAGAGTTGTATTTGGATCAAGGAGTGCATTCTTCTTAGAAATTCCTGTTCCATGTGCATTTTGCGCCGCATCAGATTTTTGGATGGCTGCTCTCATGGTGAGCTGTGGTAACCAGTCCATAGATGTTAGGCTGCTCTCCAGTTCAGATGTCATCCTGAAGGTAAATAGACTCCTTAGTCAGTATCAAGGAAAGAACCCCTGCTTCTCAAAATAATCCAATATTCACAAATCTAGGTGTTCCAAAGTGAGGGAAAGTCTGAGTTAAATCTGGAGGAAAAAGATTGAGTTTGTTAATGACCAAACCAAATATTAAAAGGATCAACATTTCCAATCTTTTTTCTTAATTTGCTTCTCTTCAAAACATAACAAACATATTTTGAAAGTGTGTATAATACATATGCACAAAGTGGTGCTGATGGCAATCTTTCTACAAATGAATGTCTGCCACTTTAATAAACAAGATCTTGATACAAAACACTCCATCTGCAGCCCAGCACTTTACTCGCCAAACCACAAGCCCTTAAAAGTCAAGACTATTCATCTGTACCTCAATTTCTTCTACACAAATTTTAGGGGAGTCATACAAACAAAGAAATACCAAAAGTAAACTGGAAGCAAAAGTCAGAGAGGTAATTGAGAAATGGAATTTGCATGGAGCAAAGAAGATACTGAGCAGGTGGGAGGTAGGAAGAGGAAAGCAGCACAGGTAAGAATAGCAAAAAGACAACCTAGTAGGGGGTAGTTTACTGCAAAGAAGAATGCAAAGTCAAGGACACTGGAGAGCACGTGAAAAGGGAGACAGGCATTACCAGGCCATAATTTTACAAAGAAAAGGTGAAAAAGCCAGCTTATAAAAAGTAATTAAAGATCTGCGAGTATGTAAGAGATTAAATTATATAAATGGCCAGGAAGAAACATTACAAGCTCAAAGACAGGCTTAGGCAAATGTCCAGTAATCTAGATTCACTGATGTATTTATCTTCAAGGCTAAAGTATTCAGACTATTATAACCACTCAAAGAGAAGAATACAAAAATATGCCAGGTTAACATACATTCTAGAAAAGGAAAAAAAGTTACTTTAAGAATTGAACATGAGAATATAGAAAGGAAGCTTGATAGTTCACACTGCAATTGTTAAGTTTCAGCAGAGATGTAAGCCTTTCTATGTTGGGATCAAAGAATCAGGAATCATAACCCTGGCAATGAAGCAGAGAAGAATGAAAAGATCTGTAAGTCCCATCAAAATAAAGGAGAAACAAAAATAAAACATCTGTCAAAAGAAAGCACCTGGGGCTGGCCATGCAGCTCAGTGACAGTGGGCTTACCAAGTACGTGCAAGGCTCTGAGTTCAATCCCAAGAATGCACCTCCCCCTAAAATTATGGCTAAGAAAATTGTATATAGGCCGCTCATGCCAAATGGCCCATAGCAAAGAGCACCCCACAATACTCTAAGTAAAATATGAACTTCTAGGAGGCAATATAGAATTAATAAAGACAACAGGTTTTGGAATCAGTGAGATCAGAATTCAAGTCCAGCATCCAGCAGTTAGTAGCTACAGGACTGTGAAAATGTTCATTATCTCTTAATTCCAACTTTTTTTATCTGTAAAATGAAATAGTAATACTACCTATGGTTAAAATATTACTTTGAAAATTAAATGTGTTGACATATACACAGAGAAAATATTCAATAAGTGTTAATAATATTGCTCTAGGAGTATCTTGGGAGGAAAATAAATGCACTTTAAGGTAAACTAGATTAAGCAATAGCAATTATAAATCAAAAGACAGCTATCTACATTGACAGTAAACAGAGTTCTATTATTATCTTGCTTTTCTGATATTTTGATTCAGTTTTGTCTTCCTAATCTTCTCAAATTCTCTCCTTTTCTGGTATATGTATTTCACTGAAACTTGAACTGTGAATTTCCCCCAAACAGCACCTTCAGAAATTAAAAAAAAAAAAAAAAGAAAAAACCTACCATCCTACAGTAATAGCCAGAAATGACTGATCCAATCATGAAGAAAGTCATAAGGACTTGAAAATAAAGAGACAGGATATTTAGAGATCATACAATAACAACAAATGAGTAGGAGCATACCCCCCAGAGATTATAAATAATCTCTTCAATTTAAAGATGAAAAACTAAGGTACACTAAGGTTAAAGGCTCACCCAATTTCATAGACTACTCAGTAGAATTAAAACAGATCTTAATTAAAAACAGATCTTAATCAGATCTCTTGGCTCCCAATCCTTTTCTACCATACCTTGTCTGTAAAATAAGGAAGATAATTAAAACAGTACCTATAAGACATAAAAATAAACCACTCAGAACATTTCCAGACAATGTTTAACGACTGTTAGGTACTGGTGTGGTGGTGCTAATATTAGTTCTGCTGTTATTATTCATATTTCATTCATAGTGTGTACTGAAATAAAAATTGGCTTTTTTTTTTCTTTTTTGTCTTTTTGAGACAAGGTTTCACTGTGCAGTTCAGGCTGGCCTCGAACTCACAACAATCCTCCTGCCACAACCTTCCAAATGCTAGGATTATGGGCGTGTGCCACCATGCCCAGCTATCACTGGCTATTCTTATAGCACTGTTTGCCTCAATCAAATCTCCACTAGAACTTTATGTTGCTCAAATTAGCAAAGCACTCAGTTACATGTGTTTTCCAACAATACAGGAGCATGTTCCAAATTGGAATATAATTCTTATTGCAGATATCCCCCTATTGGAAATCACCTTTAACTTCTTTTTTTTTTTTGGTGGTACTGGGGATCGAACTCAGGACCCTGCGCTTGCTAGGCAGGCGCTTATTCTACTGAGCTATATCCCCAGCCCCTCACCTTTAACTTCTGATCCCTTCTACGAGTGTAAGTAATGAGGCCTTATAAGAGTCTCAGTAAAATAAAAAATTTAAATGTGTTATAATACATTTAACAGGAATTTATGATTGTATGTGCACAGAACTATGTCAGAGAAAAGCATCTATAGTCCAATTAGAACTGCAAATATAAGAAAAAATGAATCAAAGAACAAGACTGAGCGCTGGGTGCTGTGAAATTCAGAAAAGAGAAAGAACATGAACTTTCATCCTAAAAGGAGAAAAGAAAGAACTTCAACAAAGCCTTAAAGAAAGTTAAAATTTAATAGTCTAGAAAGAAACAGGTCCCTAGTCTTCAAAGATGTCTATGTAAGAATTATGTTACCATGCTCACATTCATCTGTTTTGTTAGAGCAAATTTTAAATACACTATAAAATGCCTCAAACTAAAAACATGAAACTTCTGTATGCAAATAATTAAATTTTATATACTGTTGGTTGTGAGGCCAAAAGTGCCTCCAATGTTGGTACTTATGCTGGTGGCTAAGTAATTTCCCATTAGCAAAACACAAAAGACAACCATTAGGTTTGGCCAGATCACCAGTAACTTTAGAAGGAAACCTATTAGTGGAATGGTGATGACAGAAACCCACTTGTAGAAGAGAACAGATGGTAGTAAATTTAAAAACAGCATGGAAAGCTCTGAGGAATCTGGTTATGGAAATCTGGTTAAGAAATGTCAGGCCCTCATTACTTCACCTCATTCCACATGCTTCCTAGCTGACCTCCTGGACTCCTGATTTCTCACCATCCCTCTCCGCTAATCACCTCAGGTCCATGCATATACTCTAACAGAAATCTGCCAACACTGCTTTCACATCATTTACACCCAAACATTTTCAGTGCCTTGCTTGCTTCTATTTTACTAAATCTAAACTCATTTACAACTACTTTAGCTTACATTAATCTCTTATTAATCCTTTTCTAAACTCAATTTGGCATTTTACATGCTGCTTCATATATGTAATTGGATCACAGGCCTAAGCTTTCCAGTCTCTCCTTTCTCTCTCAATTACCCTCTCCCCATAGAGGATAGAGACTATGCGATACTACTTCTAATGCAACTTAATACTAGGCCAGGTACAAGTTACCTGGAATAAAAGCCTTCTTTTCTGGAATACCCCTTTTTATTCTGCTCGAGTAGCTTCTACTTGTCCTTCAAGACACCAATCAAACATCTGCCCCTAATAATCCTGGTCAATATCTACCCCATCTTCCATCTTCTAAGCAGAATGAGATCCTAATCCTATAGGAGAATTACCACAGTAGTTCTACAGAAATGTAACTATCTTTACTATCATCAAGACTCAGCTCCTTGTAAGAACTTGCATGATTGAAAGAGCAACTGCCCAATGAAGGTATGGGTGTGCCTTTCCCCATATCAATAAGTCTAACACCTGGTATAAGCCAAAAACACTTTTAAATGCTAAAAGGAAGAGGTGAAACAGAGGACTTACTAATGTAAGAGAAGGATACTCACAGACTCAGTCTTCTAAGTTGGAAAAGAGTATGACTCAGAGCACAGACTGATAGGTAGACTACCCTGAAATAGAAACATTTCTACTGGAATAGCAGAGAAAACTGAGAAGACAGAAACAAAGATTTAAAAAAACACGTTACTTGTGGGAGAAAGCAAAGCATGGAGAATTTATGTCTGAAGCTCTCTAATCTATGATGGTATCTGATTAAAAGAACTCCTATAAGGAGTTTCTTTTACATAAAATTAAAGAGTTAAGATGCAACAACTAAAAACCAAGTCATTTAGTCAAAACTAAGACTTAATAAAACCCTACCACTGATATGATCAGATATATGCTTTTCAACTGCTTTACCACACTGCTTGAGTCTCCCTCTGTAACTCATAATTCTCAAGGAGTACCAAAGGGTTACTTGGAAAAGTTTCCAAGTTGCAACAATATCAAAAAGTGTAAGGAAATGGTAGAGGTATTTTCTCCCTAAATGGAGTAAGAGGAAAAACACCAGGGAAATACAAGAAATAAGAATAATGAAGTAATGACAAGGACAATGATCTTGTGACCCAAATATTACTGAATCCTCCCACTCCATTCCTGGTACCTGGTACTTCACCTTAAGACTTGGCAGGACATGAAAACTTGAGCAACTGAGAACTCTGAAGAAATCCTTGTAATTACACTACAGTGATTTTTATATTCTTCTGATCACATGAATCTCTGGGGTCAATACGAACTGTTACTCCTATTACAGTACAGTGTTCCAAGGCAATTGGAAGCAGAAGCTATGGCATCAAATACTTGTTCTTACTTCCCTCCTTAAGAATATATCCTGATTTTACTCAGCATGGCACTGTGCCTTTTGCCTTTCTTTCTCTCTGAATATGAATATAATAGCTATTGTTCTATCTTCCCTCACTAGTTAATCTTGAGAAAACAAGCCAAATATTGAGGATATGAATGCCAAGAGAAAGAATCTGGATCTCTGATTTTTGTATGTGTGTGACAAGTATGTGAAGCTGCCATCGGGCCTGGATTACTTACCTCCCAGATTTTGAATGTATTTATTATAAAAGAGTCTCTATCAGCAGATAAATGCAGTTCCTACCACATGTAGAATTTAGCGCGTGTCAGTGAAGTATACAACAGAACCTAAAACAAGACAGTCTCTTAAAGAGTAAGTTAATTAATGACTTGATATTGCAGGCTGAAAAACTGCCAACAAAGATTATCACTTGTGGAATTTTGAAGGCAAACTATACATCAAGACAACAAAAAGAGAAATAGAGGAAAAATTTAGAATGTGTTGGTTCTTCCTCACCACTTAAAGCCAAATCTCAAAAGAGAAATAAACTTTGATTAAAATCATAAGCAGAAATAGAGAAAATACAGTTTTTCTATGGAAGGTATTCCCATCCAATCTGTGGCCTGCAATTTAAGATGCAAATCCTAGATTTGTAAATAAAGTCATAACTTCAGCTATTTAAAAACAAAAACAGATAGCAATACCTTTTTCTAAATTAGTTATATACCATGAATATCACAGTTTCTATTCTTGGTTCAATTTAGGCAAAATATCAGCCTGTGTCTTGTATCAGAAGGGACATGGTTTTATGATTAAGAATAGACCCTGGGGGAAGAAGATTGCCTAGATTGGAATCAAAATTCTTTCTGCTTTACCTACATGATTTTTAAAAAGTAAATTAGTCATTTAGTTTGGGGAGTCTGTTTGCTTATTTATTTTTTTGCCACTGAGAACTAAATCCAGGCCAAGCAAGACAAATACTCTACTACTGAGCAAGTGCCCAGCTCTTTTTTATTTTTATTTTGGGGCCTCACTAAATTGGCAATGCTGGTCTGAACATTCAATCCTGCTGCCTCACCCTCCTGAGTACCTGGGGTTACAGGTTGCACCACTAAACCACGCTGTAAATTAGCCTCTTTATACCTCAGATTTCCTTTTGTGTAAAATGAGGCTAAAACAGTAACCACCCCAAGTTAATACATATAAAGCACTAGGATCAGTTTCTAACACACAGCAAGCACTCAATAAATACTTACTATTAATATTCTCAAATCCATACTCTTTTAGATTTTCTAAATTTTAAATGACTATCTCTCAGTGGCTTTAAACTTACATACCCTAAACCACACAATCACTTAGCAACTTCAACTGAGAATAAGCCTATCAATTACTTATGCCAAGATACTCAAAAACCCGTTTTAAATTTTTATATATGGTATAGAAAACTTTTGCTTTTCTCACAGAAATATTATGATGATTCCTGAAACAACCCATTAAAAATCATATTTCTATCACAAAGGACTTCTAAATTCACAGTTCGAAGATACAAAACTCGTATTTGGGTATCTTGTAGCACAGACACAAATGTATAACAAGGAAAAAAAGTGTATCCATTTGCTTGGTCCAGGACCTGTACATTCCTGAAAAAATTTCAAAAGAGCTTGTACCATGCATATTCCTATACCTTTCTCCTTCCCTCTCACATTGCCCTAAGCTAACAATATTGGTTCCTAAAGATAGTCTTTTAAACTCCAAGATGGCAAATGCCTATAATCTCAGCACTCAGGAGGCTGAGGCATGAGCATTGCCACGAGTTCCAGGCCTCCCTGAGCCAGACAGTGAGTTTAATGCCAGCCTAAAAGACACAGCAAGACTGTCTTTAAAAACAAATAAACTCCAAAATTAAGTCCTTGCTCTTCAGTAAAAACTCCGCCATTTAAAAACAGTTGACTAGTGCTCCATTTAGACAAAAAAACAAAGAGCGTTAAACTACTTTCCATTAAGGCATAAACCATTAAGCTTTTAAACTTCCTATGAGAACTAATCTTTTTGAAAGATAGCCCCTCCAAGAAGGAGAAAAAAATAAAGCCTTCATTAACTTGAAATGAAAATACAGAGTACAGGAATCATAATTTAGACTAGGGAGTCCAACAAACAGTAAAAGTGACCCTTCAAAATTTTAGCCTTTCACAACTTTCACTTCCAAAGGTCATAGAATTTTACACTACAGTTTATATAAAAATTTCAGATATTTGAGCAAGAACTGCCATCAGCAAACACAACTGTGATTTTAGAGCCTCTTATCACAAAATCAGATGAAAAACACCTCATGAGGTTATTTTGTTAAATCTTGGTAAACTATTTTGGAGGCTAACAATATTCCTTAATATTATATCTTCAAAGAAAGGAAAGTTCACAATATAGATGGATCTTTTCTAAGGTAATTCACTGTAATAAAAAAAAAGGTTTTAGTAGGAAAATTCCATCATGTAAACTGAAAGCTAGTTAAGAGTTCCCTTCACTATGACTTGTTACAGGTTTTACAGCAGTAATATCATTTGGATTCCTTATTCTCCAAGTTAGAAGTTCAAAATTTCTCCAACTCTTTCATAAGATCTGTGGTAAATAATACAATGTATTTAGTGTTCTTTTTTAGATTGTCTCTAAATTACCCCACAAACATTTAATCTTAAAATTCACTGCAGCACTTGCCTGGCAAGCACAAGGTCCTGAGTTTGATTTCTGATACCCCTTCCCAAAAAGAAAAAACTTCATAAAATTGTATTTTGAATTCATACAAGGCATAAAATGACTGAAATGACAAAAAAAAATCTCTAATTTACTCAGAAGTCTTCTTAAATACACAGCTGAATATCTACAATATTAACATATAATATCCATATATTATTATTCATTATTACAGACATTCCTATTATTATACAACAGTGTGATTACTTAAGTAAGAGTTGTTTTCAGAGGATCATACATACATTCTAATACCCAGTTTTAGATTCCTCTTTGAAATTTCAAGACTGGGTTAAAAAAATTAGATTAAGTTCAGTCTGTTACACAAAAGCACTTTAATTTTTATATGAAATGGATCAAAAACTTAACGGGGTAGGTACAGAGAGACAGGGATCTCAGTGGAGAATACACAGTCAACTAAAAAATAAAATTTTAGAAAATGACCCTTAGCTCATACCATAACAAAACCTGAAAAATGAATCAGAGCTACATGTAAAAGCTAATGCTATAAAATTCATAGAAGAAATCTTAAGAGAAAAATCTTTGTAACATTTGATGAGGCAAATATTTCTTAGAACACAAAAAAATTCATAAAATGATAAACTGGACTTTAATCAAAATTTCTTCAAAGACACTGTTAGGAATATGAAGAACACAAAGCACAGATTAAAAGAAAAATACCTCCACAGTAAACCTTTTAAAAAGGACTTGTATCCAGAAAATGTAAAAACAACAACAAAACAAAAAACAAAATCAATTTTTAAACATAGGCAAAATATATGAACAAAGACTTCAATAAAGAAGATATAGAATGGCAAAGAATCAAAAAAATGCAATGCAAATTAAAACCACCCTGAAGTGTTACTATATACCTCCTAAAATGGCTAAAGTTGAAATGACTGACCATACCAAATATTTATCAGGATATGAATTTCTAGCACACTGTTGTTAGGAATATAAAATGATATAATTATTTTAGAAGCAGTTTGGCAATTTCTTAAGAAATTGCTTATCATATGATCTACTGATTACACTCCTAAGAATTTACTCCAAATAAGCTATATATTTATAGAAAGATGTGTACACAAATGTTCACAGCATGCTTTCTTGTTAATACCCCAAACTGGAAACAATTCAAATATCATCAGTGGGTGAATACATAAACAAACCCAATGGAATAAAAGGAAATGAACTACCAATACGTCCAGCAACATAGGCGAATCTTAAAATAATTATACTAAATAAAAGAAGCCAGCCCCCCCACACACAATGATTCCATTTACATAAAACTCTTAGAAAATGTAAACATAATGGACAGAAAAGCAGATCATTTGATCCTTTCTAAGAGAGGGATGGGAAGACAGAATTGCACAGCAGTCCTAGGAAGACTTTGGACATAATGGATAAATTCACTACACTGGAAGTGGTGATGACTCAGGTGTGTACATTCTGAGAGAGATCAAACTATAATGCTATACAAATTATAGTACTTATTCTACTCTATCTTCTCTTTTGGTACTAAGGATTGGGCCTCATCCATGCTACCTCTACCCTTCTCCTTTTTATTTTTTGAGATAGGGTCTTGCTAGGTTCCCCAGACTGGTCCTGAACTTGCAATACTTCTTTGGACTCACAAGTAGCTAGGATTATAGGCATATGTCACTGCACTTGGCTGCATCCACTTCCTTTATGAGACTTCTGCATCACAGTAAGCAAATAATATTCAATATGTACAGTAATGTATTGCTTAACAATGGGGTTATGTTCTGAGACCTGCACTATTAGGCAATATTGTTATGTGAACATCAGAGTGCACTCACCTACACAAAGATGGTTAGACGTCATTAGGCAATACAATTTTATGGAAACACCATCATTAACATGGACTACAGTCAACAGAAATGTCATTATATAGTGCATGGCTGTATTTATCAGCTTGAATAAAATTAAGACCAGACTCCAATTTCAAATCCTCAACTGCAAGGATGCTCTGGATGTTCTCATATAAAGGTGGAAACCACGTATCCCATTCACTAAGTCAAAGGACTACTCACTGAGTCTGAATCCCCAATATACCGTCTCTTGAAATCCTAATTCTTCTCACTCAACACTGTACAAATGCTGTGTTATATCAGACACTTTCTGTAGTGTTTCACCTAATTAACTTTAATGTCCTTTCTCAGAGCTGCATCCATCCCCAGAGCCTATTTATACCATACCGTCTGTCTACAGTCAGGTAACAACATCATAAAAGGGTGTGAACCAGGGTTGATGCATAATCCAAGTTGTTCACCTGATTTCTTCTCTAGGAATCAAAATTAGAGCTGAAGCAATTCGGACTGGTCTCAAATGAATAATCTATAAATCTGAGAGATACAGGAGGATTCTGTACCAGAAAGGATCTACAGAAGTGAGGAAGTAAGTTAGATTCAGAGAAAATTAATAGAGGAAAAAAAGTAATTGCCTAAGCTCCTAATAACTTTTTATCAGTACCAATCTTCGTTCTCAAAAGACTCAGCTATCCTTGGGGTCTATGAAATACCCCAGGGTTGCCCAAACAATATATAGCCTGAAAATCCAGTGCTGGGTTTCCTTTATTTGTAATCAAGCAAGCTTGACTAAAATAGCTTGCTAAAGTAAATACACATTTTATCTTTTCTATTTTCAGTATTAATGCCATTGCACCATTAGTGGACAGAGACTATATTGAACCCCCTTCCCCTATCCATGTATTTAGTGACACTTCTATTCTCGATCACTTCTGATACGATTTTCCTCATATGTATGAATTCATTGTAATTTAAATTTCCTTATCACCTCTCCCTCCAAAAAAATTACTGCTTTTTGTAACAAGATTTTTTTCAATCATATGCAATATATTTTAAAATTATGTCAGTGGTTTTCTACTACTTCCCCCCCCCACAATTTCCTGCATTGCTATTTCCCTTTTGTGCTTATTATTTTGCATTATCCCTAATTAAATGGGATCTCTCTTTGGCAAATACACACATCTTTTTAAAACTCTCAAAATACAATACATACTAATAGCTGAGAGGCAGTAGAGTTTAATGATTAAGAGCACTGGGGGCACTGGAGCAAGACCTACCGGTACATACATATAAAACCTAGATCTGTCCTTGATCAGCTGGAGTTGCTTAACTTTGCTTCTGTTTCCTCACTTGTGAAAGGAGGAAAATAATGGTACTGACCTCACAGAGTTATTGGCAGAATTTTTTTTTTTTTAATTTTGTACCAGCAATTGAACTCAGGACCTTGCACTTGCCAGGCAGGCACTGTGCCACTAAGCTGTATTACTGGCCCTGGCAGAATTTAACTGACATATGGAAAGTACTTGAAGAGGGCTGAAAGTATGCAGGGAGAGAGTGGGCATAATGTCTCCTCTAGTAGAGTAGTAAGCACAACATAAATGCTAGCTACCAAGTTACCAGTCACAACAGCAACTTCTACAACATGTCCTTAAGTCAATGAATAGTCAGAAGTACTCCTTTAAAAACTGTTTGGAAATGGAGGCCCCAGAGCATTAGGTTCTTAGTTCAAAGAGTGAATTATAATTATATGTATCATCACTGTCCAGTACAACTTCCTGCAACAATGAAATGTTTGTGTGCTGTCCAATGTGAGAGCCACTAGCCAAATGTGGCTGGCGAGCACTTAAAATGTGGACAGTGTTACCTAAGTACTAAATTTTTTATTTATCTATTTTGAATTAAAGTAAATAGGCATATGAGGCTAGTGGCTACCATATCAGAAATAAAGCTTTAAAAGATAACCAGAAAAATCTAAAATATGTTTTAGCATAGTCAAATTAAAAGTTCTCACATCACCATTTAAATGGAACATGATATCTTTAAACATGCAAGTAAGATTTTACAAATTCCAGAAATGTTTAACAAAGAAAAAAACTTACAGGGTAATGCAAAGGCTACTTCTGCCACTGTGCAAAACGAACTTAAAACATAAAACTTTAAGCTGGGCATGGTACCACATGCCTATTATGCCAGCATTCAGGGGATCAAGACATGGGGATCACTTTGAGTTCAAGGCCAGCCTGGGCTATATATGATTTAAAGGCCAGTCTGAACTACAAAATGAGACCCTGCCTTAAAAAAACTTAAAAATATAATAAACATATGATATTAAATGATAGCAACATGCTTAGTTCAAAGGACAATGGTAAAGATGAACACTTATGAATAGATGTTCTAAAATGTAAGAATTTTAGTATGATGAGGAAATAGAAGAGAAAAAGAAATCCTCTATGATCCCATATTCTTGAGATGATGATAACAAAAGATACACATCGGTCTCATTCCATCTCTCATTTTAAAAATGACAAACTCTCTTGTTTTCTACTGCTGGAAAATGGAAGAAAGGAAAAATTATGCCAGATGCCTTATATGCTTAATCTCATGAAGCCTAACAGAGGGAAAAGTAATTTGCCCAAGATTGCATGGCTAATATACACCCAAGACAGAACTGAACCTGCACCTACCTGATTTTAAGACTATATACCAGAACTGCCTATCATTACCAAGTCTGTTATTGGGAACAAAGCAATGATAAGCCTTAAAATAAATCTACTCTCTGGTCATTTTAAACATCAAGGCCATCAATATCAAGAAGAGGGAAATAAAGAAACAGATGGATAGTAAATATATCTGTGTCACTAATGTTTTTCTGGGAAAGTTCATGTTCAACTATCCCTATGTGTTTTCTTGTATATACTATCCATAAACAGAAAAACTAAATCAAGATAATAGGCATCTTTAAGGGAGAAGCACAACAGAAAGTAAACAAGCAACAAAAACACAGAAAAAGAGGAAGCAATCTCAGGAAGATAGCAACTGTCATCAGAGACTACTTCAAGTGCTACTGTAAACCAGCGTCTCAATGTATACACATAAGTAAACCATACAATCAACACTCTAAAATATATTAAGTAATTGATAAATGCTGGGTCTCAACAAGCACAAAGAAACAAATTTATTTTGCTTTGACAAAATCAAATTACAAAAACAGTCCGTTGCTACATTATGTAAAAGAAGTCATGTGATATATACATAGTACTTATTTGTCTGCATAAACTATTCAGTAAACTTTTGATCTTACCGAACCTACACTTAGAAATAAAATACAGATACACTTCGGGATTTGAATCTACCTTATTGAAACTCAGGAACCAAATAGATTATGCTAAATTTTTAAGATTCTACTATTTCACAGAAACTATATCCATCACAATCTGAACTCCTGTCTTTGCTTTCCAAAATTCAGGAAAGGAACAGATGTGGAGGATGTGGTATCCCTCACTATCTACATTCTCATCGTCCAAACTCAGGATATGAATGCAATAGATTCAAACTGCAAACACATCTTAAGAAATGTTTAAATATAATTTCACATAATTTAGAATTTTTTAGCAACATGCAAGTATTCTAGGTACAAACCAGATCTTGGAAAACATCTTTTTATAACATATTTCTCAGCACTCTGCTGGAACAGCCGTGACAATTAAGTCACTGCTCCTTAGCTCCGAAGCGCAACATTCCCCACTATTATACTGCTTTGTGATGCTAGAGCTAGAATTCTCTACAAACCACACTTGTACTTCTCAGTTGGATTCCTACAAAGCTCTGCAGAGCAAGACAAGGCACTAAAAAACAACTGTAAATCGGGAGGAGGAAGACACTTGTGCCTTTCTGTCTACTTTTTTGGCATTCATAAAAGCATTTCCCTAGCAAAGGCTTCTTCATCTCTTCACCAGGAGGCCTTTCTCATAGTAGCAAGTCAATCAGTTTTCAGTGTTTACAGCACTTACTGAACTAGTTTCATAATACGCTACACCACACTGGCACCAGTCCGCATCCCCTCCAGAGGTCTGGCTCTCAATTTGACATGTTCCATCTTCCACACTCAGACCCAGCATCAGTCCTATACCAATTACTCCTCACAGGTCTAAATCCCAGTTCAATAGGGTCTTTCTTCCTAAGTTTTTCCCTCGTCCTTGAATCTTATGGGTAGTACCTGGTGTCCTACTGTGTCTTATCTTCATGATAACTTATGAGTTTTATTTTTATCTTTTCTATTACCTAGTTAACAATTTTATATCTAGTTAACCATTCTCTCTATAAAGCACGTCTGTTTAAATTACTAGTGTTGTTTCTGCCTAGGCAAAGAATACTACTGGAACAATTGTTTCATACAGAATATAACACTGTGCCAGGGATACAGCTCAGTGGCACAAGCCCCTGCCTAGCAAGTGCAAGGTCCTGAGTTTGATTCCCAATACCAAAAGAAGCAAACAAACAAACAAAACCTTCAGAATATAACACTGTTACTGTAACTTTCATTAAAATATAATTTCACCGAGTAGTAGCACTCATCTATAATCCCATTACTTGAGAGGATGAGGCAGGAAGATCTCCATGAGTTCAAGGCCAGCCTGGGCTACAAAGTAGTTCCAGGCCAGTCTGAACTACATAATGAAACCTTGTCTCAAAAACCTAAATAAATAAATAAATAAATAAATAAATAAATAAATAAATAAATAAAATTATGTGATATGAAAATACCAAATGCTATCTCTGTATTTCTATACTTTCTACAAAGTATTACTTTTCAGTCATTAAAAATACAGTAAGAATTTTTAAAACAATCCTAATACAAGCCAGGCGTGGTGGTGCATGCTTGTAATTCCAGCACTTGCAAGGCTGACCATGACGATAGCCACAAGTTCGAGGACAGCCTAGGCTACACAGGGAGCTGAAGGCCAGCCTAAACTACACAGAGACACCCTAATCTTAAGAAAACCAAAACCAAAGAAAAACCTAATACATTCATATGAAACAAAGATCCAGTACCATCTCTAGGAAAACACTTGCTTACCTTAAATATTTAAGATGACTGAGGGAACAACTGTAATTCATCTACTACCTTATCCTGTCCAAAACTTTTCTGAACATTTTATACACTTCCATTCTACTCCCTACCTTCACTTACATATGTAATATCCACTCAGTCCTTGGCCTTAATATGACTGTTTCACCATGACACCACTACTGAAATATATTTAAGGAAAACTATTAACTGCAAGATCAAAGTGCCCAAAATATCCCGAGGAAACCATTCCAAAATTTTTAAACACAGTTATTAAAGTAAAATGACTGTTCCCATGATACTAAGTGGAAATCACCAATGAGTCAAATTAGTTCTAGAATAGTTTTGGAGATTAAAGAAATTATGAGTCTTTAAAAAAGTTCTTTTCAGAGCTAGTTGTCTCTTGTTTACAGAGAAAGGGAAAAAAACTCAAAGTAAATACAAAAGCAATCTTTTCATCTATTTCTACTCTCATGGAAAGAAATGCCGTAATAGCATAGTTTTTCTACTGAGGAAGAGGTAATGGCCTTGACTTGCTAGGAATTCAAGTACTAAAAATGAAAAACAGAACTTCACTGTTCATTCTTCTTTTATGTCATTCTAGAAAACTTAGATCCTCTCTCAATCCTAAGGACTCCTTAGCTCCACATTCATAGCTCCAGCAACTTTGTACCCCTTTTCTCACTCTTCCTGCCCTCCACAACAGGACAATTCCAACTCTGTTCTACCTCCACTCCAGTCACATACACCTCCTCAACATTCCTTAAACATACAGAGCAACCTCCTGCCTGGGCACTTCCTGGATTCCTTCTGTGGTATGTTCGACTTCCACATACCCAATATATGGCTCATTCCATCACTATTTCAGTTCTTTGTTCAAACACTTTTGCAGTGACTTTCCTTGGCTATCCTGTCTAAAATAACACATATCCTCATTACTTTCTATTCTCCTCCATTTTAGTTATCTTCTTAGCGCTAATCACTGTCACTATCTAACAAATACTTCTACTTGTTTTGTTAATTATCCCTCCACCAGTAGGTATATTTCACGATTATGAGATTTTACCTGCTATATTAGAATGGTGCCTAACTATGCACCAGATGCTCAATATGCTAAATGAATAAACAATACAACTGACTGCAACACCGCATGTAACTAGATGCTATCATCATACTTTGTATTCTAATCTGAGTTTACAATTGAAAAATCAGGTTTAGGTTAATTTTTAAATTGTGCTATTGGAACCACAAAATTCCCTCAAAAGTCACTATGAAAGTAGACATGAAGTCTAAGCAAGCAAAAAGCATATTTATCCACTTTATCCATTGGACTTCAGGTAAAACTTAACTTGAAGGAAGGATCTGGTGACTTTAAATTTCTGAAATCACTGAAATATATACAACAACTTAATTCTTACTTTTTCACATTTCACTTATGTATTGTACATGAGAGTAATCTAAAATTAGTATCTTTAGTCTCATTTAATAATCTACAAAGGCAATCAAAATTTACTATTTTTTGATTAAAACAAATAGAAAGCTGAATAAGAAACAACAAAAAAGTGTAAAATTATATTATTTCGTGTATATGACCATAACCCTACTAAGTCCACTCAGCTCACTAAATTTACGAATGGAAACTGAGCAGATCCAAATTTCATTACTACAAAAATTTCTGTAAGCAAAAATCTCGCCACACTATACTAAGCGCACTACTTGACAAAACAAGATGCAATGTTTTACTATGAACTTCACCTTGAAAGTCAATGTAAAATGAGTTTACTTTTTAAGTGTTAGATATTCCAGTAAAGAGAAAAAGAAATGAGTACTCACCTTAATGAAGTTACAGATGGACAAGCCTGTCCATACAAACCCATCTGGCCACAAAGAGAATCTAAAAAGTAAACAAGAGTTAGTTATTAGATGCTCCAAAATAAACTATAAATCACACCACAATTCTAATTAAAACTCTGTGAAAAACAAAAGGCTGAAAGAATAACTATTATCTGAATGCAAACACGTATGAATAAAAAATGTTACTGAATAGTAAGAGGGATTACACTGAAGAAGAAACGCATACCAGGAAGGGTGAAAAAAGAAGCAAGCATATTCTAACTGTGACACCCAAATGAGCTGAGATTTTGTAAAATTTGACAAATGGTTATGCTTATAGAGTGTGTCCAAATTATTTACAAGAATCACACAAAATCCAAAAAGGTGCCTAAGCTTTCATCAAGCTGAGCATGCAGATCCTTGTTTCAACCTTAACTGCTCCCCCACTTACACATCTCTTCAATGAAAGCAGCGTTACCTTTATTACTTTTATTTATTAAACTTCACCAAGACATCTCAAGAAACAGTTCCACTACTTAAAAAAAAGTTAAGATTAACACTGGAACATAGGAGTTGTGTCTGAGTAAGTTCTAGGTTCAAATTCTAACTTGTAATACTGCTGAGACCTTGAAAAATTCACATAATCTCAACAAGCCTGTTTCTTCATCTGTAATTTGGCAATATAACACCTGTATAACACTTTTATAACTTCATCATTGCAAGTTTGCAGCTAAAGCTAAATAATAAAGTGAACAAATATGAAAATACCTATTAGCATTACTATCCCTAGGATATGGCGGTGTTGAATATTTTCACCAGGGACAAGGATGATTAACAAATACTAAAGGTAATTGTTATTATGTCTTGCATCTTCCAAAGTCCCATGCACCACAGGTGGGGAATTTCGAAGGTGGCTGGATGAGGGTGTGTGAATGTAGATTAAGGGTGTGATACTGGGATTAAGAAGGTGGATAACAGGAGCCCCACCGTGGGTATGGGTGGCACCAATCAATAGACTTGTAGCCTGAATGCAATATACAGTAAGGGACAGAAAGAAGGCAGGCTTGCTGCTGCAGTTTGGAAATCTTCTGCCTGTTTGCCATGGACTATTTCTCCTCTGTGATGCCCTTTCTCCCATGCCAACCTGCCTTGGAGCCAACTATAAACTGAAACCTCTACAAACTGTGAGCTGAAATAAACCTTTCCTCCTTTAACTTGAGGGTGCCAGGTAGTTTGCCTGAGCAATGAGAAAAGTAACTAAGACTTTAATATAACTGAAATAATTAGGATTGGTTTGTACTGGACACTAAATCAGTCTTTGCCCTAGACTACATCCCTGGTCCTTTTTGATTTTTTATTTTGAGACACGGTCTTGCTCAGTTATTAAGCTCCGCAGACTGGGCTCAAACTTGTGATCCTCATCTCTCAGCCATCCAAAGGACTGAAATTACAGGCATGTGCCACCATATCCAGCTTGGCCCATTGTAAGAACTTCCAGTTTTTCAAAAGAAGAAATCCAAAATCTTATTTAAAATCTATTTTTTATTTTCTAAATATTATGTGAGCCAAAGAAAATATTGGAAATTGTTCTAAATTTTTAACTGCTGATTGAGAAGCTGACTAAATTACCAACAACTAACTGTCCTGCATATGCTGAATAGACAAAATTTTATTCCTGCCAGGATGACAAGATAGATGGATCACCATGTTCAGTTAAAACACATTGAAAGCTAGAGAAAACATTTTCGTATCTTTATAAATGAATCAAAAACCAGACAAAAATAAGGTAGGTATGATCAGAAGTAAAAAAAAAAACTATAAAAAAGGTATTAGGGAGATATTCAGAGTACTAAAACCAGCTTTCTTTCATCTTTAGGGCATCTGTCAAACCATATGAATTCCAACTTTCAATTAATTCTAAAACCTCTTGAGGCCCAGGAAAAGAGGCAAAGCTCAGGTCTTACCCAAAAGAATTATAAGGAAGACTGCTTTGGGAGGGGAGGGGTACAAAGCAGGGGATTTGGAAACAAGAGATTTGCTATGCAGGTTAGGCTAGCCTCAAACTTCAGATGCTCCTGCTTCAGCCTCCTGACTGCTGGAATTACAGGCTGGGATTACAGATGTGCACCATCACATCTGGGATTACAGATGTGCACCATCACATTAGGCTGCAAAGTGCTTTTTGAGCCTTGGCACCAGGTGCAGATGAGGAGATAAGGGTAAGACAGCAGTGCAGTGGTGTCTCCTCTGATAGTTCCCAACCACATACTGACCTTCCCCCACGATTATGGTTTTAAAAGCTCCATACTTAGAAGTTATTTACAATGACTGCAGGATGGCAGTGTCCCATTCAACCTTGACACATGCAAATACACTTTCTCTCTAGAGGAATTAATCTTTGATCTAGGCCTTTGAAAAATTCCCACAAGGAGAGTTATAAAATTAATGATGTGAATAAATTAATTCACAATCAAGTCACAAAACCCAGAAAAAAACAAGCCACTCATAGCAATATACAGCAGAAACATCAGTTAGCATAATCAAACCCAGAGACTGCTTTCTACTGTTTTTATTGTGTGGGCACCATATTTTAATCACCTGTATACAGATGAATCTCAAATCTTTGTCTCCAGCAGGGATGACTCCTAATAATCCAAATATAAATATCTAATATCCTTTCTTTGAAATCCCAAATTTGCTACGCCTGAAGCTGAACTCATCTTTCCTTAACATATTTCCTATCTTAATAAAATGGCATGGCTTTTTCATCTAAGAATGGCCTGCAGGTTTCCACTTTAAGTTTCTCTTTGTTAGAGAAGAAAATTTCTTTCCAACTCATAGTTTTATAAGGTATGACTTCTCTAAACACTCCTTTAAACATCTCCTCTTCAAAGAAGTGGATTGGTAAGTGGGTAAGACTTGATTGAACACCAACAAGTTAGCAGATAGGGACTGGCTCCTAACAGATTTCTTTAAGAACTGACAAAAATATTCTGAGAGTAATGACTACACGATTTTGTGAATATACTAAAAACTGAACTGTACACTCTAAAATGGAGAACGACATGGTATTCTGAGCTTTACCTGGCTAAAAAGTTTATTTTTTAAAAAAGGTATTTACTCCATCTTGTTTCTTCACTTGTTGATTCTTGTTTTTTTGTTTGTTTGTTTTTCCTTTCAGTCAGTTAAGAGTTCAGGCACAGAAGCTGGGGATATAGCTCAGTGGAATAAGCGCCTTCCTGGTAAGTGCAAGGTCCTGAGTTTGATCCCCAGTACCGCAAAAAAAAAAAAAAAAAAAAAGAGTTCAGGCAGGGAAAATGATCTTAAATAAATACTAAGTCCCCCAAATTACAACATCCTTAGAACTCTCCGTTAGTTAACACTGACTACCAACTCTAGCTTCCAGTTAGCTTCCTAACCTCCTGTAGCTTCCATGCCTTAGTTGCAGATTTCTCCAATTTTCATCTAGATTACTGATCGGTATCCTGAACCTTAGAACTTGTAGACTGAAAAGGACATGTCAATCTTCTTACCAGGCAACTGACCAGCAACAGGAAAATCTCATAAAAGGCTAATGGGGCTGGGGATATAGCTCAGTGGAATAAGCACTTCCTTGGCAAGTGCAAGGTCCTGAGTTCGACCCCCAGTACCACCAAAAAAAAAAAAAAAAGAAAGAGCAGTCTCCCAACTTCTTATAGCCGGGCATGGGAGTGCATGCCTATAATCCCAGCACTTGGGAGGCTGAGGCAGGAAGATTGTTGTGAATTCAAGACCAGCCTGGGCTACAAAGTGAGCTCAAGGCCAGCCTGAATTGCTAGCGAGACCCTGTCTCAAAATCTCAAAAGACGAAAAAAAAAGTAAACTTACTACATATTTAAAAATGAAAAACCAAAAAAAAAAACCCACAAAGGCTAATGTTCACACCCAAATCAGGAAATCACACTGTTGATGTCCTCCACGCTACAAACTTACACCTATGTGGTACCTACTATAGATGAATTATATTCACTCAATTATATTCAGTTTATATGGTTTAAATTTGGTTCCAAAAGCAATCAGTAGCATTTTCTTCAAATCCTCTGAAAATCGATGTGTCATAAAAGTTTGTACAAAATGACACAGAATATGGATGGTAAAAGTCACTCACTAATTTGCATTCTCTAATGTTTGCTACTTACAGTATTATATTCCACTCCCAACAGAAGGTGGAATTCCTTGAAATACAAGAAATTAAACTGAGTTACAAACTACTTACATTTAGGAAGCACCTGTTAAACGAATACAGTAGTATATGAGAGCATTATTTGTAAAGAAGTGAAAGTAGAGTAAGTTACTTTCAAAAGGTCCCCAAATAATTCTTACAAGCCCTCCCTTCTCCCACCCCTACAGAAATAATAATGCTTTACAATGTACAAAGAACTTAAAATGATGACTTTTGAGTCTGAAGACTTAGACTGGAATTCTAATTCTGACAATTACTATATACCACTGAGTATTACTGGCAATTTCTCCCACACTTAATTTTCTCTCAAATTGAAAGAAAAAAAAGGAAAACTTCATGCCTCACTTATTGTGACAGTAGACTAAATGTTAAGCATGAGTATAATGCAAGACAAAAATAACTGAATTTTTGAAAATAAATGTTACAGCAATAGAGATCAAAATGCTACTCATTCCTTTATTATTTCTGAATCCAGAAAGTATACAGTTCATTAATTTCCATGAAGGAAAAACCTCTGATTGAGGTCATTTGACTTAACATTGTGAATTGTTATATTATACTATTAGTCACAAGTAATCATTAAAGTAGCCTTAGAAATAACCTGTATTTTAATCAGTTAGGACAGGAAAAATCTGCCAGATGAAGTGCAAGGAAAAGAATCTTGCTGAATGAGTAGTAGTCAGTTGTTTACCCCTGCTCCATTAGTTAAACCTGAAGGCAGAGGTGCAGCTTTAGCTAAACTGTCATCTACTTTCAGAAATTAAATTTATAAGGATCCTCAATGCACCACGCGAGTATCAGAAGTCAAAAAAAGGAACCTGTTCAAAGTGAAAATATAAACTTGAGAACAGTATTACAGATAGCAACAAGTGATCTAAGGGAGAAAAAGGCAATAGTATCAAATGTGTATCAAGATGATATAAACAGAGGAATACTGGCTTTTAATACAAAATATAACTGGACGTTTGATTTAACAGTGCTCAGAGCAAAACTTAAGACTGCAATTAGGTTAAGAATCACGAACAAGAGAGAGGTAAAAAGTTAACCAACAACTGTATAAAGTGAAAGTAAATGGAAAGTGCAATAAAGCCAAGCAGAGCACAGAGGTGTAGATCTAGAATTTATTAAAAGTAGGAAATACTTTGTAAACTTTTATTCTATCGCCACTATCCTGCTTTATTCTTCATAGCTTTTCTCATCATTTGATATAACTTTCATTGACCTGTTTCTCCTCCACTAATGTAAGCTCCACAAGAACAGGAAGTTTTGTCTGTTTTATTCTCTGTATATCCTCAAAACCTTGTGTACACTCAGCCCTCATTTGTTAAATGAATGAATAAACCAAGTTCTTCCAGAGCTGGAAAAAAGAAACTTAAAATAAGATCTGACTGAAAACTCATCAAATCTTTAATTAATACAGTCTTTGTAGCAAACACTTCTTTCTAACTCCCTAGCAACTTAGGACCAACCCAGCAAGTTAGATATCCAGAATATATAAACTCAGTAAGACAACCCAGTAAGATCTACAACCCAGTAAGAATACAAGGATTTCAACAGCCATATTTACAAAGAAAATACACAAACATCCAATGAACACATGAAAGATGTTGATCATCACTAGTCATCAGGGAAATGCAAATCAAAAATACAGTAATATACTACTTCATGCCCAGTAAGATAGCTTTTTTTAAAAAAAAGATAATAGTGTTGCAAGGATAGGGAGAAACTGAAACTGTCATGTATTGCCAGTGGAAATCCAAAATAGCACAGCCACTTTGGCAAACAGTTTGGTGGTTCATCAAAAAGTTAAACATAGATTTACTCTATGAACCAGCAATTCTGCTCCTCAGATATAATACCCCAAAATATGAAAACAAACATCCTTAGAAAAACTTAAGAATATTCATAGTAGCATTAAATCTTACTGGCAAAAAAATAGAAATGATCCAAATGTCCACTAACTAATGAATGGATAAATAAAATGGGTTACATCCATGCAATGGAATACTCTGACAATAAAACATGTCACAACATGTACAACCTCTGAAAACATGCTAAGTCAAAGAAATCAGTCATAAAAAACAAATGTATACTCCATTTATATTAAATGCCCACGATAGGCAAATTAATATTAGCAATTAGGTTATATATGAGTAGTTGGGTTAAATTAGATTAGGGCTAGCAGGCTCACATGGCTCATATGTATGGGGGTTCTTTTAGAGGGAGAATTGAATGTTCTAAAATTAGATTGTAGCAATGATTTCACAACCCTATGAATATATTCTAAAAAACAGTGAATTCTACATTTCAAATAGACAATTATATGCATTTGATTATATCTCAACAAAGCTGTTAGGGGAGAAACATTCAGAACCATCACACAGATTTTCTTATTTGGTGAAATTCCCACTTCTCTCATTAGTACAACAAGATTCATTCCCAAATCCCAATGCTAGCACAGGAAGGGGAGAGTAAAGTAATGACTTCACCAGAAAGCAACTCTACTAAAAGCAGTTATCTTCAGATCAATAATACCCTTGAACCATTCAGTAGCTTTTGTTTGCTGGTGGCTGCTACTATTTCCAAATATGCTGTGTATTCACTAAACATATTTAACAAAGATATATGTACAGTCTACTAAAAAAGTTCATATACCTGAAAACATTCTAAAGGAACCTACTCTACTATTACCTATGAATCAGGCTATACCAGTGGTGGCAAACATACAGCACATGTGCCGCAATCCACTGTTTGTTAATGAAAGCTCTAAAAGGTTCACCATCTACTGGGCTATACCCTCTCCTCCTAAAGATCAGGGCCAGGAAGAAACAAATACAAGATGAGAAAAAAAAAAAATCATGCTAACAATCCACTTCAGCTTTTTAAGACTGAGTAGGAGTGTAACACTGAACTAACTTGCCTCTTTCGCCTGCATAGTTTAGGGCTAGTATCAATAAAACAGGTGCTAGTGTGGGGGAGGGGAGCTTTTCGGCCAAACATCACAGAAGCTGTACTTCTTCCAAACCCCAAACCTTACTTCCTGCAAACAGATCACAGGCCACCCTCTTCAAACCAAATCATAACTCAGTAAATAACACAGGATTCTATTTCTGGGCCAGCTATTAACTCACTGGATAATCCTGAAGCTTCAGTCTCTCTACTTTGCTCAGTAACTTGCCCACAGCATCCAGATCTAAAATCCAATCATGGTCAAATAAAGAACTTTTTCTATGTATAAATTTATTTTTATGGGAAATCTGATGAAAAGACATGAAGTTAAATCACACTGTATGTTTAAATCACCTGTGATGAACATACATGAAATACTAAAAAATCCAAAAGATTACCCAGTCCAAAAACATTGAGTTCCATTTTAAACAACTTCTCAAGGTACAAATAGAGAATAATCTTTCAGAAGACTGAAAGGTTTTGAGGCTTTAAATCTGAGCTCAGTTATATTTAGAAAAATCAACATGTCACTTCTCTGGATCCTGTATCTTTATCTTGGGCATTTGATTCATGTGCTTTCCCTTGTGTAATTCAAAGTGAGAGACCCACCATACTCCTGAAGAGTAAATGAAACCTATCAGAATTTACTTGTTGTCAGAGTAATTAAATGTTATATTGCAAGTGAGGATAGGAAGCTAGTCTCCATTACTGAATTTTCTAACAATAAAAATTATCTGTCCTGTTTCCCAGTCTTTTAAAAAAACAAAAAACAAACGAAAAAAAAGAACTACTGATTTCATGTGAATCATTTCTATTCCATTCCTAGAAATCCTAATTTAGATGTCTAGAATGAAACCCAGAAAATTATTAATTAAAAGTTATCTCAGGTGATTCTGATGTACCAGTTAATTCAGAAAATAATGATTTAGGACAAGGGCAGCACAAAGGTTTCATTATCATTTGCCAGTCAAGCTCATCTGATATGGCTGCCTAAAATACTTGAGAAGAACATGTTTAAACACAACCAGAAATTAGTAGATTGCCAGAACCATGGTGATAGGGAAGTGATAACATACAAATCATGTACTGTATGCATATCTGTCATCCCTGATTCAGACTGTAGAATAAGATCTGTATTATTTCTTTTTAAATGACAGAAGCTCCTGACGACTCAGGGAAAATATACTAAGAGTAGGACTGTTGCCTGAACCAAGTCTCTTCAAAGTTCACAGAACTATACAGAAAAATAAGACATATGTTTATAATCTTGTCAGAGAATTAAAATGCTACCTAATAAATATAACATGAACTTTGTTTTAGTTTCCCTGAGGAGACAGTATAAGCGCTGAGGGACAGGCCCCAAACAGGTGTCATCTGGATTGACTCAATAACTAACCATGAGTTCCTGTTCAGTACATGATTAAAGTGATATGTTAAGAAGATTCCACTGGTAGTATTTTCCAAGGAGGGAAAATACGAGGCTATTCTAAACAAGGCATGACCTATCAGAGGGCAAACAATTCACTTTGTATTATTTCAGTAGGCAGCTGTCTCTATCATTATAATGCTGGCTTCTAGTGTGTCAACATAGTCAAATTAACCTTTAAACCTAAATGTTTCGAACATATTTTGAACATAATATTCCAAAAGGCTTGCTGAATTGACATAGAAAAAGAAAAATACATTTTTCAAAAGGAATAGTAACAGAATTTGGTACAAATAAAAATGTAAAGAACCAAAGGAGTCAAAAGAGCCAAATTATACCAAAAAGTATGAAGGAGGAGCTGTTGCTAGGAGAAAAGAGATCTGAGAAACATAACCAATGCACTGTACTGACTTTGTCTAGATCTTGATTCAATTAAAAACAAATTGTAAAAAGGCATCTTTAAACAATCAGGAATTTGATTTATCATTTCTCAGCCTTTTGGCTAAGATCAAATGTAGGAATTTGATTTATGAACTAAATATTAGATGACATCAGAAATAGTCAATTTTGTTAGCTATAATGATGACATCTAGGTGGAGGAAAATGTCTCTTTTAGAGATACATATTAATAATGAGTGAAAAAAATAAGTGTCCACAATTTTCTTTTAAGTACTTTAGCCAAAAAGAAAAAAATTGAGGCATACATGGAAAATACCTTACTCAGTGAATCTCAGTGATTGTTAAATGGCAATTAACCATTATTTTATAGGCTTTAGAGTATACTCAACAAAGCTCTCAACTCTGGCATTATACAATTAATTTTTTATTTTCTCTCTTATTTCCGGAAGTTAAGAATGACTAGTGCTTCTGCGAAAACAGCCCAGAGTCAATTAGAAGAAAATGGGTATTCATTTGTTAGCTATACTAATAGGAAATCTCTTTATATCTACTCAAAGAACCTCTTGTAAATCAATGTGAAAACTGAGTATGAGCCAAAGCAGTGACTCAGCTGCTACTGCTAAAAAAGAAACAAATACAATCTTAGACCTTATTAGAAGAATAGCATCCAGATCATGGAGGGTAACAGGGTCCATTGCACTCTTTCACTGGTTAGTTCATACTAGAGTATTGTATTCTGTTTTGAGCAGTACATGTTGAGAACACTTATAAGCTAGAACACTTGCAGGGAGAATACAGACTAGTTAAGTGTTTAGAAACTGAATGGCTAGTATAGAATGAAGAAAGTGCACATGTTTAGCTTGAAGTACAAACATTAATCATCAGATTTCCATCTCATCTCTACATATAAACCCAGCAAAATATTTTTCAGATGATTTCAAGGATTGTTAATGGGCACTCAAAAAAGTGAGATAAAAAGTGTTCAATATCTCAAACTGCTTTGTGAATGTCTAAGAAAAGGATGTTCAGTGTTTCTAAAATGTAAAAATTTATTCATTCAGTCAATGAATATTTACTGAGCCTCAATTATTGACAAACACTCCTCCAGATGCTAAGGGTACAATAATGAGCATTTTGAATAACTTGGAAGTATAGCTTAGCAAACAACCACCCTGATTTTCTACTCCTCTAACCTGCATCCTTTCTAAATCTGACTATACCTTCAGATTAGAACACTCAATCTCTAATATCAGTGCAGCCACTATCTCCTCCATGAAGGTTTCTCGACCATCATCAAGCAAAAGCACACTCTTCTTAGCAAATCCATTAATACTTCTGGATTTCTCTTAACACCCAGAACAGTGTACTGAATACACAGATACTCAAAAAAAATGTGCTGAAAGAATATTTACCTTTAAATATTTAAAGTGTTATCTTGTGAAAGGCAGACAAGGTGTCTACTGTTCCACAGGGAAGAACAGGAAAAGAAGTTAGAAGCAAATTTTGCCTCAATTACAGCTAACTAGTCAACTTTAAACTATCAGCAACTAAAGTTAAAGACTGTAAGTGCTCAAGTGGGATAACTCACTACTCTGAATGAAGTCAGAACTACTATATATTATATCTCACTATACTGGACAAAAGATAACTTTTGATAAAAGGTATTTGTAACAATATTACAATTCTTAATGAAGGTTAAACATGAAATATCCTTTCATTTATTAGCATAAAGAATACACAACGCCATGTTTCATGCACAGTATTAAGTACAGCCATATGCCACATAACACATCTCACAATGGTCCCATAAGAATGTATCACCTCACATCACGACCAACTTAATTTATGTAAGGACTGTACACCTACCTGGATATTCCGACAATGGTAAAATCACTTCACAACACCCTTCTCAGAACGTGTCCCCATTGTTAAGTGAAGCATGACTATAGAGAGGATTAAAAAATTAAAAAGAAGAGTTTCCATCCCAGAAGAGCCAATATAACATTCTTAATTAGGCTACCAAAGTAAACCTGATACAAATCAGAATGCCTACATCATCCAACTCAGTAAGCTGTTCCTTAGATGAGGAAATTCTTTAGGTCAGTGATCTTCAATAAATAGCCTGCAAAGAACCATGAAGCCATCAGCTGCTATTAAAACTACCTATACACACCCCTAAATCCATTAAATCCTTCAAATAAGCAAGCTAGTCATTCTGTCTTTCTAATTAGTAAACAGAAGACATGGCAGGATACTTCTATATGCCAAGATATCTCTGTGATGTCTTTCAGCAACTAAAAGCTTCAGTCTTTGCTGATAGCAACCCTTGCTTTCACTTGTGTCCCCAGTATTTAGTACACAGCCAGCACATAACAGAGGGCAAATAAGTGAGCACATCAGTGAGACAAATGAGTGAATCTAATGTTCTTGAATTAAAAACTGCATTTTAAACTGGGTGTGGTGGTGCATGCCTGTAATCCCAGCACTCAAGTGAGGCAGGGGGATCACAAGTTCAAGGACACAGTGAGTTCAAGGCTAGCCTGAACTACATAGTGAGACCCTGTCTCAAGAAAAACGAAACAAAACAAAACAAAACCCAACAAAACTAAAATCTTGGTTGCTCCTGGGGGACTAAAATTAATTTCTTGAAGTGAACAAAATCTAACGCAAAAAAACCTTAATCCACATAGTGCATCTAAACGTTGACCCATACATAAGACTATAATCAAATAAGTTAGCAAGCTGATTTATTTACGTAACAGCTTAAAAAGCAAAACATTTTGATAGCACCAATTTTTTTAACTGCCCTTCAAATGTGTTAAGACTCATATTCTTCCAAATTGTCATTTGGAAAAATCATTTATTTTCTTTTAAACTACAAAAAATATGCTCACGAAAAGACAGGTTTGAAGATGAAAAATAAAATTATTCATTGCTATGCTTTTCTCCCAGTCTTATCTTTTCCCTTTTTTTTTTTTTTTTGGCGGTACTGGGGATTGAACTCAGGACCCTGCGCTTGCTAGGCAGGTGCTTATTCCACTGAGCTATAACCCCAGCCCTATCTTTTCCCTTTAATTATAACTTCTTTATATATTCTCAGTATTCTAACCCACCATGCAATCGGACATGGTGGCACATGCCTATAATCCCAGTACTCGGGAGGCTGAGGCAGGAGGACTACCATGAGTTCAAGGCCAGCCTAGGCTACACAGCCAGCCCACCATGCAAGAAACAATAGATCTCATGCTGTCGCAGTAATCCAGGCAACCTCAGTAGAACCACGTTCCAAGGAATTTCTCAATGTCTACGTTTTAGACATGTACTTCTACAAAGTAAGACCTAATCTGTTTGGCAATCCTAACAGTTTCCATCCTAAGTCCCTCCCATCCTCTTCTCCAGAACTCTGAAGACATAGAACAGATTTAAGCAAAATGCTTCCAATGGATGAAATTGACCTAAATTTAACGAGAGGAAGTTGCCCCACTAGTTTTACATCCCCTAAGTTTGACAGTACAAGACTGAAAGAGGAATGCAGGGTCTGAGCTCTAATGTCTACTCTACTATTAAATGAATGACACTAAATCTTAGCTTCAGTTTCTCCGTCTGTCAACAGAAAATTCCTTGTCCTACCTATATCAAAGGACTGTGAGGCTCCAAGAGTCAAAAAACACAACAAAATGCTTTTTTAAAAAATTCAACCAAATGCAAGGTGAAAATGTTTCAAAAATGCACATGCTCTCTAATAAGCAATACTAAATATGATTTCCTCTGATAAGCAAAGAGCGTTTCTGATGGAGACTGCTATCCATGCATATATAACTATTCATCTACAACACACTTTATCTAGGACTACTCCATAAGTATGTCACAGATTCATAGACATAACCACACCAGCAAAAACCAGTGCCATGTATCATTCACCACCTGCTACAACACTGTGTTCCATCTTCTTTCAGAAGGGCCTTAACAGCTGCATATTTGGCTGCTGTCACTAATTTCCCACTTTACAGCCAACCCACAGAAACTTTTAAAGTTATTTTTAATAATTTAATACCAATATACTCATCAGCCAAAATCTAGCATGTTAACAATAGGCCATTTCCAATATATTATACCATCCCAATCTCATCTCTAAGCAAACAAAAATTGAAAATGTTTTTAGTTGAGTTCTAGCAGTCTACCATCTTCGTCCATTTCTCATCAATCTCAGTTATCACAAAGTTGTCTTATTGCTATTATCAAAGTAAGGTTAGGTCTCAAAACATGGGGAAAAGCTGATTCCAAGTTTTAAGGTTTTTAAGACAATTGCACTGGCACTAAACTCATCCAATCAATTAGGTGATCAATCTGCATTTCAATGATAACACTATGTCACTAAGCAAGACTTTATCTAGGCAAAATTCAGTTATGCTTTAACTTTGTACTCCAGGTCAAAATTCTGGATGGAAGTCAGCTGACTGGGTAGTTCCTTCAGGATCATCATGGAATAGTTGGCGAAGTTTTCAATAGAATCCATGACCTTCTCTCTCTACATATGACTTGAAAATAATCAAAAATAGACAACATAGTCAGTATTTGTTTGTAGTCTCTAAAAAAGTTCTCTAAGATTATGTTCTAACATTAGTTCTCCTAATTACACTCTGAAAATCTGAATTCATTATAGACTACTTCACCCATTGATGATGGGTCTTGTGCAGTGTTAATGTAGGTCTAATTACACCAAAATAAAAACACCTTAGATTTATGGTAAAATTCTTCAAGCAACCAAAGAAACCTAGAAATTATCAAAGCCAGGCATGGTGGCACATACCTGTAATCCCAGCTATTCAGCAGGCTAAGGCAGGAAGATCAAAAGTCTGAGGCCACCCTTGGTAACATATCAGGACTATGTCTCAAATTACATAATAAAGGAGGGCCTGGGACAGAACACGTATCTCACATATATAAGGCTCTGGATTCAATTCCTAGTATTACCAAAGGAATTTTAAAAAGGAAAGAAAGTATGTGAATCTAGGCCTATCAATGGTGTCAAAGTAAGAGTTCTTATGAAATGGGGTCCTAAGTAATTATCCCATAACACCTATGTTTTATCCCATTATAGTACTAAAGTTTCATACCACGTGAGTTATTTTATTTTGCATTTCACATATTTTATCTGGATTCTACAGAAGAGTAATAATCACTTTGAAAAACATCACATTCTCAGGTTATCAGTTAATATATATGTCACGTGCAGTAACAGCCCAAGGTACCTAACTACAAAATTTACTTAAAACACATAGAATGCCACTGTTATAAATGTAAGTACAACATCTGGTTCCATGTAACAAAGCTACTTCCATATTCCAACAGATGGCCCACGGTAATAATGCTTTGCTGATCTGGTTATAACAAATTCTATTAAATCAAAAACCTCTACAGCAGATGCCTTTTCCAATTTCATTGTAAGTCAATCTCTTTAACCAAAAGACTGTGCTTTGGTTATTACTTGTGCACTAAAATTCAGTTATGCCAATTAAGATTGTCAAAATTTTTGAGTTATAAAATGCCAATGTGGTACAGCATTTTCTGAATTTTGGGGTGGAGAAGGTAAAGGAATACCTCCCTCTATGACTGAAAGGCTAATTGTTCAAAGTGGAAAAAAAAATTACAGTTAAAGGAAGGCTAAAGAGAGGTAAAAATGAGCATTAGCTGTCTCAAGCCCACGTTTCCTAATAGTGACTATATGGAAAGCAAAATGACTAACAAAGCCAACAGTGAAGAGCAGTGAAAATATTATGATTTCTGAGCTGAGAGACTATTAGCAAAGACAATTAACAGTGTACTCAAATGTCTAAACAACATGTATCTTTGTACACTAAAATATCAGGTCCATATTCAAGGAAAGGTAGATGCAATGTCAAGTTAACTTTGCCAAAATCCTAACTTCATATTTCTGGTCATGTTCTTACTTGAAATATTACCCTCTTTTAATTTATAACTAGTGAACACAATAGTGCAATGATTAAGAGCTACTAAGTTCCATAAACAGGCTACAAGGGTTCAAATCCTGCCTCCTTCCATTCCCAGCTATGTACCTTTGGGCAAGTGACTTAATCCTTCTGTGCCCATTTCCTGATCTGTAATATTTTTTGATGATAATAAAATCTACCTCTTAGAGGTTGTGGATTATATGATAAAAGTATTTATATCATTTTTGTGCCAAGAGTAAGGCCTCAAATCTTTTTTTTTTTTTTTTTTTTTTTTTTTTTTTTTTTGAGACAGGGTCTCACTATGTAGTTCAGGCTAGCCTTGAGCTCACTTTGTAGCCCAGGCTGGTCCCGAACTCGCAGCAATCCTCCTGCCTCAGCCTCCCCAGTGCTGGGATTACAGGCGCGAGCCACCACACCCGGCCTTCAAAAAATGTTAGCTATTATTATTTATCACTACCACTACCATCATCATCTTAATTCCTCTTAAAATTCTGAAAGAAAAGATGTAAATATAGTGACTTGCCTAAAACATAGAGCAAGTAACAAAATCTGTAAGTCTTCAGTTCTAAAGATTAATCCTTAAAATTCAGTGACTACTCAAGTAAGTAATCCCTTTAAGTCTCTAGAAATGTTCACGGGGATCCTCTAAATTGTAACAGCAGCATACAGTAGAAGAAATAACATAAAACACAATCCAAGAATTATTTGCTTGATTGCTGCTCCACTGACTTAAGTGTGCAAGGCACCTAACCCAAATTTCAAACTGCTTGTCTTACATTATAGGGTTAGTGTGAGATCAAATGAGAAAATCCACTAGAAAACATACCCAAACCATTAAAGCTCTATATAAATGTGCAGGGGCCATGTCTTACTGATTTTTATAACCCTAATGCCTAACAAAATGTACAGCAGAGGTAATAGTCTGCAAGGAAAGCTATGAGAGACAATGTGAAGAGCTGATGAAGATGGGGAAGACACCTAAATGTCCAGCAACTTATGAGTGGTCCAAAATGCAGTACATTAATACAGTAAAATATTACTTGACAATGAAAAGGGACCAACTACTGATAGGTACAACACGGATGATCCTTGAAACACACACACTAAGCCGAAGAAACCAAACTCAAAAGATTAAATGAAAAGAGCATGACTCCCTTATAAAAAAATGTACAGAAGAGGTAAAATCTACAGACACATGAAGTACATTACTGATTTGCCTCATATTGTGCATGTATGGAGTGGGGGAGGTGACTGGTAACAGATACAGGCTTCCCTCTTTCATGACACTGGGAATTGAGAACTCAGGGCCTTGCACTGAGCCAGTACACTTTTTTGACATAGGGCCTCATTAAGTTGCTAGGTTGCCCAGGCTGGGTTCATACTTGCTATCTCCCTGCCTCAGCCTCCTAAAATGCTGGGATTATAGGTATGTGCCACCATGTCCAGCCAAGTTCCTTCGTGAAATGATATTCAAAAAATTGCCGTGGTTATGGTTCTCCTCCTCTGAGAATACATTAAAAACCATTGAATTGTATACTCTGTATACTTTAAATGGGTACATTCTACGGAATGTGAATTTTATCTCAACACATAAAGCTGTTCTTAAAAAGAGAACTCCTAAACTATAATTATCTCTAAAACGCTTTTTAAAAAGAATAAATAGTGAACTCTGATGTAAACAAGACTGAGACTGAGGCAGGAATTAGGAGAAAAAAATTACCACACAAGACCATTAATCTCTACAGATCCTACGTCTATCTTTCCTTTCCAAATTCTCCAGTTACGAATCACCTCCTTCTGGTCTAGTTCAGCAGTCTTCATTCCCGTCACTGTTTCTAAACTCAAAGACTGAATTTGGTACTATTAACAACCTTACTTTGTAATCTTTCTATCTTTGGTTTCTGCACCACTGATGTACTTTCTGATTCTTCTCACAATGTTTTACCTATTATCACGTTACCCAAAATTCCAAACCGAAAAGCTTTCTCCACTGTACTACTTCCCTCCCAATACACACCTACTCATGTTTGACTACCATCTGTATTCCAGTCCCTGCAAAATCTACATTTCATTTCTCTCTTTTTACAACGACTAAATGCATAAGGTTTAGTAATCTGCCTGAAGTCCCTTGTGATTAAATGAACTTACGATGCTTCAGTAAGATAATACACATAGTTCAGAAAAATGTCTGGCATACATTAGTATTGTTAGCTATTGTTTTATTCTCAACCAATATGTTACATCAGGCCATCTTACTCCCACTGTCTTTAGAGAATGACAGTATCCTATCAAACTAACCCCTCTATCCTTCAAAGAGCCTCCACTAACACCTTTACCAGTCCTAAATTCACTCATTATTCACCAACACAGGTTCTCTGTGACAGTCAAGACACTTCATATTTTTTGTGCATTGCCATTTCCCTGTCTTTGCATATGTCCCTTCTCTTTCCTGGAATACCCCTCTTCCACTCTATATATAAATTTTTCTCACTCGTCACATGTACCTTTGAACTTGGTTGTACTGTTATCCCAAACAGGAGTTAGATGTTGTTTGGTAATTTTGTAGGTTGTCTGTTTGGGGTTTTTTGAGACAGGGTCTTGCTATGTAGTTCAACCTGGCCTTAAAATCACTATGTAGCCCAGGCTGGCCTTGAATTCACAACAATCTTCCTGCTGCAGCCTTCCAAGTGCTGGGATTAGAGGCATGCACCACCACACCTGGCTGTCTGAGGATTTTGGTGTATATGCTGCTTCTCCAACAAAAGAATAGGGTACTCTTCTCTTTCAACAAAAGTTGGAGCTTTTGAAGAGACCCGTATTTTACTCCCCATGTTCTTTCATAAGACTGCTTAACAAACAGGTATCCTGGTACTTTGCAGAAGTACAGTACACACTAAGCTGACTGACTTACTAAAAATGTATCAGGGGGGCTGGGGATATAGCTCAGTGGAATAAGCGCTTGCCTAGCAAGCGCAGGGTCCTGAGTTCGATCCCCAGTACCGCAAAAAAAAAAAAAAAAAAAAAAAATGTATCAGGCTTTATTCAAAGACATTCACTACTTTCCACTGCCCCACCCATACTTAGCATAGTGAAAGCAGATAGAATGTGTATTTAAATATTTTTATCCTATGTAGAAGAAAAAGGGAGACTATACTAATAATTACATCCAATAAAAGGAAATAAAACAATTATTACAAATATACTCAAGGCTGGCATAGGCTAGCATAATAGTGCACAACTGTAATCCCACCACTCTGGGAGGCTGAGGCAGGAGGATTGCTGTGAATCAACCCAAGCCTGGGCAACTTTGCAAAACTCCGTCTCAAAATTTAAAAATTGCCTAAAAGGGCTGAGATGTAATTCAATGTGAAGGCCCTGAGTTCAATTTCCAGTAACACACACACACACACACACACACTCACACACACATTCATTCATTCTCAAAAAGATTACACAATGTGAAAAACAACAGAATGCTAGCCATTTAGGAACTGAAAGTGACTTCAAAAGAGAAATTTTTTATTTCACCTAAACTAATAAACTAAAACAGCTAAAATAATTATGTTCTGGCTTCATCCAAAAAACACCTCATAATGGAATGGCAGACTCTCCAGGATCTTCAGCAGCACAAAGCCAAGAACAAGATTCTCAGTAACTCCAACACAAAATCAAAGAGAGACAACTTCTCAGATTTATCTAAGAAACTAAAAAACTCAACCATATCTATATACCCCACCCAATCGGAAAAAAAAAAAAAAAACCTGGACGATTTACTGGTTTTCTCTGAGTGCGTGCTAAGGTCTAGAAGGAATGAAAGGTTTCTCTCGCTGCTACAGTAATCTCTTTCCTGTAAAGACAGCAATCTGTGGCCTCAAAAAAGCTAAACACAGGACGGTGGAAATCTTAACCTGGAAAGGACATTAAGAAAAAAATTATACGAGACACGTTCTTAAACCGGTGTCTAGAGTGCAAAGTACTCAGTAGAAAGAAAAGTGAAATAAAAGGGCTTCCACAGAAGTTACTAAGTGAACCTGTATAAGCCCGCTTCTTCACGAGGGAACAAAATACAGCAGAATGAAAAAAAATAAATAAAAAAGACACGTAATTGTTAGGAAAAGGCACAAGAGATACAATCCCTGGCTCTACCTATTCAGGAATCCGGTTAGGAACACCACAAACTGTAGAGCAGCAACCGAAATGGAAAACCTTTACCAACCATACGCTCAAACAGTACAACAGAGAAATGAAAACTATACACATCAAAACATCAGTAACAAGAGCTCCTCTCTCCTTCTCAATCCTAAAAGGATAGAGTAATGGGAGATGGGAGAGAGCAATGTCAGTGAAACTAAGCTGTGGTATGTCCCCTACTCATCTCCGTTTCAGAGAGTACGAAACTCTTGGTTCTTCCATCTAACCAAGCGTGGGGCTCTGCACAGCAAACTGACCTTAACACCTTCCACGCCACCCGGAGGAAATCACAGAGGAAAAACCATCCCGTTAACCTTCTTCACAACCAGCTGCAAAAATGGAGAGGGCTGGGGGACGGGACACCCTACCACGTGGGCAGGATGCAACACACACAGGACCCTAACACGTCCACACGGAACGGCCGCCTTCGCCCTACTGCCAGCAAAGGACACAGCGACAGAATGGGCGGGAACGCAGGCCCCTCGCGAAGGCCTCCTCGCCCGAAGGGCGCCCCAAAGGCGCAAGGGACTAGCCGCCTTCCGGACCAAAAAGCGCCCCCAAGCTAGAAGGGAAGGACTCGCCTCCCACCGGGGCGGGGGCTAGCCGGGACTAGGGCGCGAGTCCGGGGGAGAAGGAGCCGCACGCTGCGCTCGGACTCAGCGCCCCGGGGATCTACGTCCGGTTCCCCGGGCCCCACCTGGGGGAGGGGCGGCAGGCGCGGAGCCGCGGCTCCTCAGCTGAGGGGCAGCAGCAGCTGAGAAGCGCCGCGGGGGAGGGAGGCGTCCAAGGCTCGCGGCCCGCCAGGCCCATCCGAGCCCCCGCCCCGCCCGCCGCTCACCGCACTGCGCGCGGCGCCTGAGAAGGGAGAGGGCGTTTCGCGGAGGGCAGCCCCTGCTTCGGTCCAGGGAGATGCCCCAGCCCCGCCTCCTCGCCCGCCGCCCCGGCCCCGCTGCGCGGACGTCGGACACTCACCTCAGGCTGCGCAGGCCGGGACGGCCCGGCCGAGCCCCCGGCCGCTGCGTGCGACTCCGCCCCCCGCGAAGGGTCCCAACCGCGCCAGTTGCGAGCCGCCAGGGCCCGAAGCAGCGCCGAGAGCGGCGGCAGCGGGAGCAGCCAACATCCGGGGCCGCGCACCCGGAACTACTTACCGACCCACGCCCCCCCTACGCCCCCGCCTCCCTCGCCTCCCGCGACGTCTCTGCGCCACCGTACTCGCGTCGGCGGCGTCAGGGGCCTCTCCGCGGTCTCTCGACTTACACTGGATTCTTCCGCCGGGACAAATAGTGCCCTGGGACTTCCGCGGTTCTTCCTCTGCGTAGTTGGTGTTAACAACTGCGGCCCACAGTTCCGAGCAGTTGGGGTCCCTGTGCCCCAGAGTGACGCCTGGAGAGCGAGGGTGGCAGAAGTTGCCCCGCAGTTGATGGCAAGGACCGGCAACCTCGGACCCTTTCCAAGGGGCCCATGCCCCACAGGAATGTCGCCTCGTGACCTCCCCCCCGCCCTCCAGCCTCTGCCACCTCACCGTGGTGGCAGGCACCTCAGCTGCTCCATGAAGCCGGGCCCGCTTCCGACCTGGCACGCCGCGGAGGCGACAGACCCCCACAGGCAGGAGGGATCTTCCCTCGAGACGTTACCTTGCGAAACCTCACACGCCCCGGGTTCTAGGCCCAGCTCCGCGCTGTCCCTTCTTGTGCGTAGTCATACTTTCCCTCTACTTTAAACCAAGGACTTGGAACTCCAAAGTCCTTTCTGACGCTCGGGTTCACTGTTCGGGTTATGGTCCTGCTATCAACAGGTGGAGCCTTCAGAAAGGCAGTTCCGAGGCCTGTTGGACTTTGGAATTTACTTCTACGTCAGTCTTCACTGATTGATTCTCTAAACTGTTAGCACTGATAATCGGCCCTGTATTTCCCACTTAATTACATTGAGCTGTATTATTTGCTGTAGCTTCGTTAACAAGTATTCTCCGTGCAGCACTAAGAACACTTGAACCCAGCAGATGTTCAATATTTGGATACTGGGGCATTCTTTAGGTGAGTGCCAGGTTGATTGCCTGAGAGGACTAAGAGCCCCGAGTGACCTGGCTTTGGAAACTTTTTTTTCCTCTCAAAGGGATCAGATAAAGACCTGAGCACTCCATTCCTTCAGCAAATATGAAACACCTGCCTTTGCCAAGCATCGCCATGCCCTGCCTCCTGGGGATAAGAAGTTGTCACGTACTCCTTGCTCAAGATGTATCAGTGAGCAGGAGAGAAAAACACTCTCCCTCTTGGATCTTTCCTTCTAGTATGGAGACAGAGAATTATGACATATGTTGGGTGTTGAGTGCTCTAGGAAAAAATAGGGTAAGGGTTATGAGGAACACTGGAGGGAGAAACAGTGAAATATTAAATAGAGCTATCAGGGCGAGTCCCATTTATAACACAACTTTAACCAGACTTGAAGGAGCTGAGGGAAGGAACCACGCAGATGTGCCAAAAGCAGTCCTAGAATGTGCGAAATAGTGAAGAGGCCAGAACAGTTAGAAAATAAGATTGGAAGATCAGGACAGAGAGGGGGATCTTGTAGGCCATTGTGAGGATCGTGACTAAAGATCTTTCCGGCTTGCTTTGCTAAGAGCAGACGGTAGTAGGACAATGGTAGAAACCAGAGGCTTCATTATCCAAGTGCAGGATGGTGGCTTGGGCCAGAATGGCGGCACTAAATAGGATAAAAAGACAGGGGTTGTATACTTTAAGAACTCATAATCTAGTGGGGAGCAAGTGGATTATATAATTACAATACACTATGATAAGGAATAGTGTCCCTAAGAGCAGGCCACCTTTCCCAGCTTTCCTGAGAGGATAGATGCTCCCAGAGCTCCAAAGTTGCTAAAGGAGTTGGAAATTCCTGGTTCTCTGTTGGTCTGCTGGGTGGGCGCTCGGTAACAGTAACCACTGGCCTTGTACCCGGTCCTTCATGTGCAAAGCCCACCTCCATCTAAGCGGTATAAAGAACAGTCTAGCTCAGTATTTGAAGAGGTAGACAAACCTGGTGTTACCCCACGAAGACACAGGCTAGGAGTCAGCAGGGGCCTGTTTGTTTTTGAGACAGTCTTGCTATGTAGTCCAGGCTGGCCTTCTTCAGTTCACTGTGTGGCTCAGGCTGACCTTGAAATCAAGGCAATCCTCCTGCCTCAGCCTTCCAAATGCTGAGATGACAGGTGTGCCCCACCACGCCTGGTTTAGCAGGTTTTCACTTGAGAGTAGAATCAAGGTCATGAAAGTCCCAAACCTTGTATCTTTCTGAGCCGCTTGAGTAGTCTGCCCGAGGATGGAGTGAAAGTGAAGAAAGAGTTGTTTTGGGCAGCTCTGCACTGCTCAATCTGAGATTCCAAAATGCTTCTTTGAAGTGTTTGTTCTTAGGGTAAAGGGGCTGGGCAGCTAGTTGCGCTGTCTGGCAGCTTTTACAAAGTGTGAAAAGGTGGAGGAGCAATTAACTTGTGCTGCGTATGGGATTAGTGCTGAATGAATACTTCAGCTGCTTTCACCACAAACACAATTGATAACTAAGACGCTAGGTATTAATTTGTCATGCCACAGGAAGTAACCTGTTTACCATCTGTACACATCTCAAAACATATATGGCTCCAATACACACAATAAAATCTATTTTAAAAAATTTAAGTAGGGCTGGGGATATAGCTCAGTAGCATAAGCACTTGCCTGGCAAGTGCAAGGTCCTGAGTTCGATCCCCAGTCCCATAAACAAATAAATAAATAAATAATTTAAGGAAAAGAAAAGGAAGGACTATATCCTCCCTCAAAAAAAGAGTGTGATGGCTGTAGCAGCAGGAGGGATTCTGGAATATTGTGAGAAGGACAAGCTGCCAGGTGTGGCACACGCCTTTAATTCCAGCACTTGACAGGCTGAGGCAGGAGGATTGGCATGAGTTTGAGGCCAACATAAGCTACATAGTGAGATCAAGGCCAGCCCAAATTGCAGCACAAGACCACTGTCTCAAAAAACAAAAAACAAAAAAGAAAAATTTAAAACCCCAATTGGAAAGGCAGACTTCCTGCATGCCTACATCATTTAGTTTCTTAGCCTCTGTTTCCATGCAATGCTATTAGCTACCTAGCTATGGAGATCATGCACCAATTATCATAAAACAATAGCCCTCCCAAACAACTGTTATGTATAAGGCTCAGTATTAACACAGAAAAGAGTAATTCTTGGGAGGTGAGATCAGATCAGAAGCGAGGCTGTGGAACAAAAAGATCCTCACAGATGACGTGGTATTTAATGCAGGGTGAAGTAGGCTACTAGGGCATGACCTGCCAATCGAAGAGACTTGTTCACTATGGGCACAGGGCAGCAGCTCCTGAGCCTGACATGAGAGCAAGCTGAGCCCTACACCTGTACCAGTCTTCTCACATGAAGCCAAGCCTTGCCCCTGATGCCAGTCTTTTAGCACAAGATCAAGTGGGTCCAGATGGACCAACTATCAAAAAGGTTATAAAAAGACAGCAACATCAACTTTGCAGTAACTGCCCTTCTTGTTCTTGCAGTGGTCCATTCTGCTTGCAGGAAATATCTTTCTCCTTCAAAACTCTTTTCTTCTTGAGCACTTCTTTTGTTCCTCTTTCCCTTTTCTTCTTATTCCTGCCCTACAATAAACAGTAATCTTTCGCATTTACCTACTGTCCTGACCAATTCACTCAATAAGTCAATAAGAACCTGGAAAACACGGCTGCTCCATACTCCACCAATAACAAGGGGACAAATCCTTAAGAGACAAAGATTGCTCCAGGAGATAAAGGTTTTATTATTTTATATTGTTTGCAGTCTTCTCAGCTTTGTCTGGGTTACACATTCCCAGAGCTGGGCTGCAAGAGCCCTGCAAAAACCTTGGTACTAGCAGTACCTCAGCAGCGGGTGTTCAACACTTCACGTGACCCACTTGCAACTTGGGCAAATGATGTTTTTCCCGAACCATCTCTCCCTTTGTATTTGTTGTAGGAGGAAAGCAAAAAAGGGAAATGAATTTTAAATGAGCTGAGATCTGCAAAAGGGAAAGAGCAAAACATCATTCTCAGCGCTGGAAAGACCCTTCCAGATTCCCTAGGTATCTTTACATAATATTTAATGTATTTCATATCTTAAATGCAAGGGGAAAAAAAGCCTGTATACAGCCGTCAGGAAGCGCTGTGCAGCACCACTTGCCTAGTTAATGACAACACTTGGCTGTTAGTCATCATGCATGCTTAAATAGCATTCAGTAATCATTTATCAAGTACCTACTCTATACCAGGTATTGTGCTAAATGCCAAGAGTCAAAGAGACTAAATAAAAGGAAATATATAAACAACTTCAATGCAAACTGGTAGAGATTTATGCTTGTGCCATGGAAACAGCAGCAAAGAAGCCTTAAATGATGGACGGTGTGGGTTTGCAGGCGTGAGGGTGGGGTGATTTACCCGTAAAAGGTAGGAAAATGCTGGGTCTGAATAAATGAGTACAAGTTTGATGTGAAGAGACAGAAGCAAGTTTCACAGTGGAGAAAAAATTGGTGGGATAGGGGCAATGGAGAACAGCTTATGGGAAGTCAAAGAGGATGGGCGTACAAATAGAAGACATAGCAATTAGAGCCTGATAAGTGAACACTAAATACTAGTGGGTGATAGGAATAACTAATTTATGGAGCTGGACTACATCACTGTATATAAACTCTCCTAATGTTGAGTTCCTGCCCTCTGGGAGTTTGGCATTAACTTCAGATTACATTGGTGAGGCAAAATGTGATCCTTCCCACTTGGCATGGTGGTAATCCCAGCACTCAGGAGGCTGAGGCAGGAAGATCACTGAGAGTTTGAGGCCAGCCTGAGCTACATAGTGAGTACAAGGCCAGCCTGAACTACGTGGCAAGACCCTGTCTCGAAACAAAATGTGATCCTTCCCAAACAGAAACTACTGCTTACTCATTCTCCATAAAAACAAGTAGCTTAGGGTCTCACCCCCCTCAGGGGAAACCTAGGTTTCTGGGGGTTCTGTTGTTGCCGTTTGGGTGTTTTTGCAAATCTGACGATGAACTTGCACTTAGGTACTTACACTATCCACACCCGTTTGCTCATCCGTCCCTATTCCTTATAACCACCTGCCTCAGAGCCTGGCTTTCCTCCTCGCCCAGCATCAGCGAGGCTAATTAGAAACATGATGAAAGGCACCAAGATAGGTGAGCAAACATTAGCAAATGCATAGATTAAATAAGTATTTCCATTATGTGTAGGTAATGGTGCGGATGAAACTTGGGTGGCACTAGGAAGTATGAGTCAGAGGATGTTCAAACAGAGAGAGATCAGAAGAAAGTTCCTCTCTCCCAGTTACACAGTTATTAATATCTTTTGGAATGACAGAATGAAAGGAACTGGTTAGCAGGAAAAAAGCAGACAAGGTTTACAACTCTGGGTACAAATTCGATAGTTGAGAAATTATTAATCTCAAATTAATTATGGTTTGTTTCATACCTAATGAGATAAATAAGAACCATCAAGAACCCTCAGGTGGCACATGCCCATCATCCCAGGATTCTGGATTGCTGAGACAAGAGACTCACAGTTCAAGTCTGGCCTGGGCAATTTAGGGACTCAGAGAAACCCATTTCCAAATCAAAAAGGGCTCGGAATGTAACTTAGAACCAAGGTACTATGTTCAATGCCCAATACCAAACAAGCAAACAAACAAAGCAAAAACAATGGTGAGGGAGTAGCTAGCATTTATTGAGTGTTCCATGGCCGACAACATGATAGACCTTTTGCTTATGTGTTCACTTAATCCTTACAGCAAACACAGGAGATGCTCATCAGCATTTTAAAGAAGAGAAAACAGGGGCTGACTGGTTTGAGCGTGGCACAGCCAGGGTTTGAAACTAGAATTGTCTGACTTTAAACCCTCTTGTTGTGCCCTCTTTCAAAGACTCTCTAAAATAGCAGAAGTTATTTTTTAATATTTTTAGCAGAAGTTATTTACATTGATATACAAATGAAAACGGATTTGAGACTCAGTCTAGATCTGTAGGCTCAAACAAGCCTTTATAAGCGAGGTGCCATGGACCATGCTGTATCAGTCAGAGTTTTACTAGAGAAGCAGATACAACACAAGATATACAAATGTATAAGAAATCACAAGATTGGCTTATTATGGTCAGCCACAGAGTGGGATGTGGAAGTGTGCAGAGGGTGTCTGCACACTAGAGACAAGTGAATTCAGTGCAATGTCTGGAGTTCACTGCAGTGTTCCATGCAAGTCTGTGTCAGGAGGCCGGTGGGTCTGTGATGGAAGACTGATGAGTCTATACCAAAAAGCTGGAGGATCCAAGGCAAAAGCCAAAGAGTCTGCACTAGAAGCCGGGAGATGACACCCAAGCTGAAGGCAAAGACTGCAGCTCCTCCAAAGAATGGAAGCCCCTCTGTCCTTCCTCGTTTCCCTTTTATATCATCCAGGTGATGAGCCACCTTAGGGTGGCTCCTCTACACCCTATGGTGTAGAATTGCTGAGCTAATTTAGTTAAGCTTCTAAACTTCTCAAAATTTTTTTTTTTTTGCGGTACTGGGGATCGAACTCAGGACCCTGCGCTTGCTAGGCAAGCGCTTATTCCACTGAGCTATATCCCCAGCCCCTAAACTTCTCAGATTGACACAATCAATCAACCACTACACATGCTGTGTTCCAGAACCTGAAGAAGTTCTAAGGAAGGTTAAGATACAGCTCCTGCTCTTGGGACAGGACCAAACGCATTCATTTCTAAACTTGATACTCATCACTGCACCCATTAGGCACTCAATAATTTAAATATTTTTTTAAACAAATGCCATGGAATTACCTAAACTATAACCCAGGTCTCCTAACTGCCTTCTCAGTAGCACTTTCTGTGTCATGGTGTGTTGCCTACGTCTTACTTACTTTTCTCCCATTGCTGAGACAAACTACCCGACACCCCAGAGTTAAAGAGGGAAAGGTTTATATAGCTCACGGTTTGTGGAGGTTTCAGTCCATAATCGGCTGGCTCTAAGGCAGGGTGGCACATGGCAGAGGGGCAACAGTTCGTGATGTGGAGGACAGCAAAAGCAACAAGTGAGAGAGGGAAACAAGCCTCTTTCTGCCCCTTTTATCTGCTGGGATTAGGGCAATACCAATCTAATCAGAGGACCAATCCACCAGTCACCCACCCTTAATTCCAGAACCCTAAATCCCAGCCCTGGTCCATGAATCAATCACAAACTTTAGATTCAGCTGCATCTGAAAAGCTGCCTGCCCCCTCCTGTGACTACATGAGGGGGTGTGGGGGATTGACAACTGGTGGTCAACTTGTAGCACCCACCTGAACTGAACCAGCATGGTGCTGCGTGTAGGAGGCCCTCCTGAGGATTGTTGCTGGCAGCACAAGAGGCAGACTTGGAGAAGAAGGGATGAAATAGGGAGCTGTTGGTTTTCCTGGAGGACCTTGTCATGCTGGCTTTCCTGATGAACCTGGCTGTTCACATCGGAAGAGGAGCTCGGGACTTCATTGTCACTGAAAATGGCTAAGGTTCATTTTGGGGAAGCTCTGGTCCTCACTTTGAGCATCACTTCCTGGCTCCAGAGAGGTAAATGGTGCACTACTCAGTCTCCTCAGAAGCTTGCCATGTGGGCTTTCCTTTTGGGGACTCAGCATTCCTCATCAGTAGAGGAGCTTGTGACCTTGCTGTTGCTGAATATGGCTGTAGTACTTTTCGGGGGAGCTCTGGTTCTTACTTTGAGTGTTGCCTCCTGGCTCCAGTTCAGGTCGCTCAGCCTGCTAGCACAGATCCTTCATCCCACTAGCACAGATTTTCTAGCTTCCACCACTGACCTTCGGGCCTTCCCAGTGCAGATCCATGAAACAGGCCTGCATGAGACATTGTCATGGGCTCTAGGCCTCCAGTTGGATGTGTGGGAGGCATTGTTACAGGCTCTAGGTCTTCAGCTGGACTCATGCAGGACATTACTGTGGAATCCAGGCTCTTGGCTAGATTCTTTGGTCTTCAGTGTGTGGACAGATTTTCTGCACTCTCTTTTTGTATATGACTCTTTGGGTCACTATTATAAATAATCTTATAAAATAGGTGTCCTATATTGTATTGTTCCCCTTGCAAAACTCCAAACTACAACAAGGGGTGACATCCAGACACAAACTATAACTGCCTACTTGAGTTACAGGATTATTATGAGTTAGCTTTTGTATAATACTTTATGGTTTATGTGCACCCTGTCTATTTGAAGTGCCACATAAATGAATACCCGGAACATCAGCACCTGCAGGGTTAGAAGCATACTAGGCATTCGGTAAGGGTACATAAACCTCTCCGAGGAATCACAAAGTATAGAAAGCATAGAAGAATCCAGAGGATTTGACAATGAGAAATCTAACTTGGAGTGCCCAGTGGATCAGCATTTTAATGGGACCAGATTAAGAGAGCGTGTGAAGTTAAACTTGGACAAACGTAGATGCAGTGTTCTGAAGCTTAACTTTTTCCAGTCATCTCCAAAGAGTACAGGGCAGTAACTGAAAAAGCTTTCATGATGGGCTTGGGCAGAGAACTTGCCTACATGCATGAAGCCCTGGGTTCTATCTCCAGCAAGAGGCGGCGGGGGGCGGGGGGGACCCGGGGTGAGTGGGAGGTTGTGTCTTGGGAGGGAACCTTGCAAGAAAGCTTTGAAGAGAGTACTGTGAACTAGTAAGTTAGGACTACCCAAATCTGTAGTCAATTATTCAAAAGCAGGAAGAGATCAACCTGTTGTATTCACTTAAAAAAAATTAAGATACAGCAAATATAATGTGTATCTAATTCCGAAGTATAAAAAGGTTAGGCATAATTAGGTTGGGCTAAGACAAAGCAGAGAAATAAAGAATTACCCACTGAATCAAAAGTAACCCTAATACCCTATAACACTAGCACTCAGGAGGCTGAGGCAGGAGGACTGCTTCAAGTTCAAGGCCAGCCTGAGCTACAAAGTGAGTCCAAAGCCAGCTTGAACTGTATAGTGAAACCCTGTCTCAAAAAAAGAAAAAAAAAAAGGAATAACCCTAATAGTTCAACTGAATAATGTGTGTGGAAATATTTTTTCTTTTCTTTTCTTTTTGGTTAGGAAATTATCTTGCAATTTCTTGTTATAGAAAGAAAAAAGCCAGAAATCCAGCTGGGTGCAGTGGTGTACACTGTGGTCCTAGCTATGTCAGGAGCATTACTTGAGCTCAGGAGTTCAAGATCAGCCTGAGCAATGCAGTGAGAACTCATCTCTTAAAAAAAATATATCCTTGCAGCTGAAGTATTGAAGATAAATCAATACAATGTCTGGAATTTCATTTAAAATACCCCCAAGGATGTGTGTGTGTGAGGTAATATGACAAGACTGATAAAGTGTTGGTGTCTATAGAATTTCAGAGGTGGAAATAACAGCTTCTGTCAAGAATAGGGAGTGGGAAAATAAATCGATATTTTACCTCCACAGGTCTTCATAATGCGCCTGAAAGTCAGAGGCCATCACCCCAATCTTACAGGCAAACAGGTCACTAGTGGTGAACGACAGTGCAAAGGCTTGAGCCTCAATCCTGTGATGGTGAAGCCCTTCCTTTTACTTTTACGGTTGCTAAATATGTTTTCTCATACTTTGATATTTTAGCAGAAATGGAGAAGAGTTGTTTTTCCTATATTGTGCAATGGAAAGTTATTTGTAATTCCTGTTTTTTACTTTTCCCTAAAAGTTCTCATTTCCTCCTTTTGGCAGTGATTTTGAATACTTACTGACTCATGAAATTGTTTTCATTTCATCCAAATTCATACTGACAATGGCTTGCCTCCACTCCTCAGCAGGGTAGGCTGAGTGTAGAATGTTCCTTCTTGCAATTGTCCCTGAAACAATAGGTTCCAAAAGGCGTGGACACATAAACCCAATCCTTCTGTTTAAGTACTAAATGCAGTATTTCCCTCAACCATTTAGCAGTTAGTTTATGGTCTGCTCTACCCATTCTTCCCATTTTTCCCCTGCTTTACTCTTCTATCGAGGTTTCTTGTTCTTTGCTTCCATGAAATATGCCACACGTGCATCTATAGGCAGAATCTGAATTTGATCTATTTCTAAACTAAATTACTCTAGAAATGCTGGTGAAATGAATATGCACTTATTCAGTAAACATTTATTAAATGCTAACTACGGTGCTAAGGGCTGAGAGTACAAATATAAAAGCAGATGCTAGGGGGCAGTATAGCATAATAGTGAGCAAACCCACAGTTAAAAAATCAACTCACTAGCATTATGCCCCTCACTAGCATAATGAGGTTAGTTGAACAAATTGCTCAATTTCTCTGAGCCTCAGTCTTCTGATCTGTAAATAGGGGTTGTACTGGTAGCCACTGCATAAATATGTGAGTTAACTGAAAACATGCACGAGTACTTAACACAGCTATTAGCACACACGTTGTAAATGATAACTCTTTCTATTCCCTTGAAAGATTCATATAAGAAGCATAGTGGAGGAAGGAAGTTGAATTTGGGCCCCCTAAACCTGGTGGAACCTTTCCTTTTTTTAGACAGGGCCTTGTTATATAGTTCAGGCTGGCCTTGAAGTCATAGCGATCCTCCTGACTCAGCCTCTCAAGTGCTGGGATTATAGGCTGGAGGAAGGAGGTTGATCACCAGTCATGGTGATGAGTGTTCCAAGGAAAGTTTGTAGATACAGAAATATCACAGCTCAGCCTTAAAAAATGAGGGCAAGGTTGTTGAGGCCAGGTGCAGGAGACCAATTCCAAGTGTAAAGGCCTGGGTCTATTCTTCAAAGTTGAACATATTCCAAGGGCTCTGGAGATTATGAAGGGTTCAGGTGAGATCCTTATGGCAACCGTGTCTCAGTTCAACTTCTTTCTTTGACCATTCCTGGTCACTTCCTTCCCCTACTAGAGTTGATTATAAAATTCCTCCACCTCCCAAAAGCATACGTTTGGCCATAAACTTCCTCTCTGAGTCTATTTTTCAAGGAATCTAGCCTAAGACATTACAAATGATACTAAGTATAATTGGAAATAGAATGATCACCTAAATATACAATATCAAAGCACACTATGGAGGACCAGCAAAAGGAGCTCTATATTAATTTATTCATTCAACTTTCACAATGTCCATCGCCATACTAAGGAATATTCTGCACTTCCATACATGTAAATATTTACCTGTAGGCTTGGACAGGTATACTTAATGTTTTAACCTTTTTCAGTTTTTTATCTTGAAAAATCTTTAAAGAGACACACAAATGACAAGAAAGTATAATGAGCCCCACATGTCCATCACCCAGCTCCAGCAATGACCAAGCAGTAGCTGGTTTGTGTCATCTATACTGCTGCCCTCACACTGGTCCTTCTGTGTTATTTTGAAGCAAACTCCAGTTTTCATGCTACATCAATGCACACATATTTTAAAGTATATCTTCAAAAGATGTAAAGTCTTTAACAAACATAATCAGGGTACTATTATTTTATCTAAAAAAAGAATGCAGATTTTTGCAGTCACTGGTGTTGATATTTTTAATCCATCATATTAGTATTTAAATTTGCAATCATTTTATAAATTTCCTAAGATTTTGTTTCAATCAAAATTCAGATGAAGTCAAGCATGGTGGCACATACCTGTAATCACAGCACTCAGGAGGCTGAGGCAGGACGACTGCTACAGCTTTGAGGCCAGCCTAAGCTACATAGCAAGGTAAGGCCAGCCTGAACTGCTCAGTGACACCCTGTCTCAAAAAAAACTTTCAGATAAGGTCACTATAGTACTTTCACCATTTGGATTTACATATGTATGATATTATGTATAACAATCCCACCGTACAAGTTTTATTATACCCATTGTATAGAAGAAAACTAAATATCACTAAAATAAATGTCTTTCCCAAGTCCTCATAACTGGCAAATGACAGAAGCAGAAGTGGTATGGCTGGCTCCCAAAGATTATCCACCAGCCCCCAGTCTTTCGAACACAACTAAATTATAAGAATAATTCCTGCCTTCTAAGAGATTACATCTGTTTAAGAGAAAGATAAATTACCAAGGCAACTAAAGAATATCAGGTAGGAAAATGCTCTGAAAATGTGGTGGCCGGTGTAAATGACCAATGAGGAGGAGGGGACATCAGTTGAAGTTCCTGGGAGAGGCTTCATCAAGCAGTGCAGAAATTATTGAAAATATAAAAGCTCTCCCAATGAGCAAAGGGTTCTTTGCACAAGCATCCTCTCCCTTGGGATCCATGTCATACTGACACAAAGATTTTGTCACCATGGCAACTGGTCATTGGACCAATAAAATAATCAGTTGTCATGGTAACCCAATCTCCATCTTACTCCCACCAGGCGCCTGTTCTTAATCAGCACATCCTCCAACAATCTTATACCACCTAGTGCTCCTTTCTTTTTTCTCTTGGTCACTGTAATCCCCCCAACCACCGAAGCTGGAGCCCCAGATTTGTGTTTGGATACCCGTATGAAACTGTTAAAGCCAGAACCCGTGAAAATGACTCTGGTGTGTGGAGCTGCACTACGGAGGGAAACCCCTCCGTTGTAAGCGCTGAGTGATCCTGAGTGCTAAAAACGAGCATGTGATGCCTCCTCCTCACTGCTTTGGACTTTGAGACATTGCACTCCCGTGGTTACCCTCCTGCCTCTGTCTGTTCTTCCTTGCCTCCTTTCCTCTTCTTGGCTCCTACATGCAGGTGTCTTTTGAGGCTGCCCCCTTTGTTTGTGCTGTTTCCCTAAGCTGCACGCCAAATACCACAGCCGTGAGTTAGGGGAAGGCCAGCTAACCCCGGAAACAACTATAGATGTGCTGGACTGAGATGTGCTATAACGTGTACACAGGATGTTAAAGACTTACAAAAACTACATGGACTGTTTCACAAGCAATTTTTTTATTACATGTTGAAATGATAATGATTTGGATATTTTCAGTATGATAAACTGTATTATTCATCTCACATTTTTCTTTTCTGTATTTTTAATGTAGTTGATGAAAATTTAAATAGCATGTGTGGGTTGCATTCACAGCTTGTGTTATATTTCTAGCGGATAGAGCCATCTTATTTACAGTCTTAGGTGTCAAGTCTTCCATCTATGGACTGATTCTAAGATCCCCAATCACCACCTCTTTTCTGAGATTCAAACCTACATCTCTAACAGCCTGCAGCCTTTTCACAGAGAACCACCAACCTTTAAGATCCTCAGGAGCAAAGCTATGAGCTTTCCCTGAAACTCATCCTCTTTCCTGTTGGTCTTACTAAACTTTGCATTTGTTATTACTGCACCTGGCACAAAGTGCCACAAATTCTTTGGCCTAAAATAACACAAATTTATTGCCTTACAATTCTGGAGGTCTGAGGTCTGGCTTGGATCCCACTGAGCTAAAACCCAGGTTGTCATGGGTCTACATTCCTCTGGAAGTTCTCCGAGGGAAGCAGTTTGCCTTCTCCAACTTTTAGGAGCTGCCGGAACCCTTGGGTCATAGCCCCTACTATATTCAAAGCCAGCAGCGGCCAATCCTTTCTCCTGCTGGTCGCTGTGACTCTGACGCTCCCGCTGTCCTCTTTCCCTTCCGAGAGTCACCGGGGCCACTGGGCCCCACAGACAGTCCAGGGTCATCTCCACATCTCAGGGTTAGCTGATCTGAAATCTTCACCCAACCTTTGATCTTAATCTGTCATTGCTGCATGACATCACATTCACACGGGATCTGGGGGTCACAGCGCAGACCTCGCGGAGGAGGCAGAAGGGGAGGATTTGTACATTCAACACACGCAAGAAAGGACATGATAATGAGAGCAGAGCCCACTAGGCTAAAAACATTGCTTTTAAAGCAATCGATGACATAGAGAAGTTAAAAGGCTAAGTCTCCATAGTTCACTACAACAGTCAAAGCTTTTTTCCTGATAACTCCTCACACAGGTATACTTTTTTGTTCTGTGGCCTGTGGTAACTTTTGTATTTCTGTGTACATCCTACTATATTTTGTTTTATGTTAGATATTTAAGCATTTGCTCTCTTACTAGAAAATGCATCACTTTTGTATTTGCCCACAATATTTAACATGGTACTTGATGTATAATAGTTTCTGAGTGCATGTTTCTTGAATTTAGTAGACTGGAGACAACTAATATTTTGTCATTGTTGTTGTTGTTTTATGGAGTATTTGTTGTTTTTTGAGACAGGGTCTTGCTATGTAGTTCAGGCGGACCTTGACCTTACTATGTAGCCCAGGCTGGCCTTGAACTCTCAGAAATCCGCCTTCCTCACTTTTATAGGTATAGCCACCATGCCCAGTGACTCCTATTGACTTATGCTTGTCACACAGCCACTGGTTTCCTTAAACAGAGGACACTTTCTCAATTGACCTCCACTTAACTGATACTCTTTATTCTACCTTCAGAGAACCATCAGGGTGAATCCTTGTCAGTAACGGACTATTGTGCACTTGAGTTTTATGGTTCATCCAAGTTGATTATACTTTATTTCACAACATCAATGCCATGTGTAGTTGATATTATAATTACATAATTTAATTGACTTAAATCAGTGTGATATCAAGAGCCAAAAAGAGAATTATTTCCATAAGCACTAAATTGTAGTTTCTACAAGGGACCGAGTTTCTTACAAAGCTAGAAGGAAACTCCGTACCCTAACATCCCTCAATGTGATGCATCACTTTATAGATTACAGGGGAGAGAGGAGGAGGAATTTAAAACATGCAGAAGAGGGATCGGAAAAATTACTCATTCGTGATTTTTAAAATGTTTAAAACTGGGACTTGAAGATCTTTATATAGACATAATATGGTTGATCACATACCAAACCTGAAGATAATCAGTAGAATATAATTTATTAAAGCTAATGAAAGAACTTAGAAAATTTGCCATAGTCAAAACTAGTGTGAGTAGTAGCCTGTCAATATCAATAAATAATTAGAACCTGAATTAGGAATGACAATCCCATTCCCAATAATGACAAAAATAATAAGATTACTAGGAATCAGTTGGAAAAAATGTGTAAGATTATTGTGAAGAAAATTATAAAATTGAGGAATACATACACACACACACACACACACACACACACATATATATATATATATGAATTAAAGGAGAGCTCCACCAGGTCCATACATTGGAAGATTCAATGTCATAAAGATATCAGATTTCCCCAAATTTGTCCATAAATTCAATGTAATTCTAAATAAAGCCCAAATATGGCTTTTTGTGGATAAAATGGCCTCATCTCAAAATTCATTTGGAAATAGAAAAGCACAAGACAATTTTGAAGATGTACAGCAAACTAGAAAGACTAGGTGACTAGTGTAGTCTTGAAGTTATACAGTTTAGGATGGAATGACATTCACTCAGGGATAGGCAAATTAGTGAATGAACAGATCCCAGAAAGAGGTTTTTGATTATATGCAGAATTGGTACATTCAAATATGTCATTACAAATGTAGAGAGAAAGAATGAATTATTCAATAAGTGAGAAAATTAGTTGCAATGGGTCCACATACTACACCTGGATCCTCCTGTCTCCAAGGAGTCTCAGTGGCTACTGACAGTTCATCTCCCAAAACTTCTGGTTGCCTCCATCTCCCATAGAATGCCATGGTATCCACTGCTCTTGATCCAGCAGAAGACACCACAGCTCTGGAGCCCAGGTGCCCAACGACCAGACTCACCAATATGGCTCTTCCCATCACTGTCAGGCTCACATAAATCATCAAGATTCTGGAAAGCACTGGAGACTAGTTTGACAACTGACTATACAAAGAAGTCACATAACACAACCCCAACAGGAACTGGCTCCCCAGGGAGCGAACTTTAACAAAGAAAAGTGGGGGCAGCATGTAAATTATTTGCCTTTCCTCCTTTCTCTGATAGACTGTTCTTCTTCTTCTTTTTTTTTTTTTTTTTTTGTCTTTTTGAGACAGGGTCTCCCTACGCAATTCAGGCTGGCTTCAAGCTCACTTTGTAGCCCAGGCTGGTCTCGAGCTCCCAACGATCCTCCTGCCTCAGTCTCCTGAGTGCTGGGATTACAGGCGTGCACCACCATGCCCTGCCTGACAGACTGTTCTGAGGTATGGTGCTTCCACAAACCTGCAGGAAGAAGCTTTGGGTGACCAAATCGCAGGCTGGATTTCCTCTGGAAACCACAGGCAGCTTGGTAACACGGCACCTGTATTTTCTTCTTTTCTTCCATGCCTCATGTCTCCTTTTCCCTTACTCTTGCTGCTCTGGAATAGCACTGCTCAGTATCTTAACAGATAGGTAGTGCCTTAGTCTGTTTTCTAAAGACCCTGGTTAAGATAGTTGTACACAAAAGAAGGAGGGAAGGAAGGAAGGAAGAGAGGGTCAGTAAGGAGGGAGGGAGGGAGGGAAAGTATGGAGGAAGAAAGGTTGATCCTACTAAGACCCCACCTACATTGGATAAAAACTCAAAAAAAAAAGAAGGTATAAAACATTTTGAAGAGAATGTAGAAGAGCCTTCTCTCTGAAGAAGGAAGTATTTCTTGAAACACAAAAACCATAAACCATAAAAGAAATGATTGGTACCTGTATTACCCATAATTAAAAAACATTTGTTCATGTATATTAGTGCAGTCATTGCAGAGAACAGTATAGGGGTTCCTCAAGAAGCTAAAAATAAATCCACCAAATGATTGAACAACCTCACTTCTGAGTCTACATCAGTGAAACAGCACATCAATGAGATACCTGCCCTTCCATGCTTATTACAGCACTATCCACAATAGCCAAGATATGGTGTCAACTGAGGAGTCCATTGACAAGTACATGGGTATAGAACAGTGTTGTTGAATCTGTGGCATGCGTTTCATGGTGGATATTTGCATCATTAAAAGCTCTAAAAGGTTCACCATCACTGATATAGGACATGTGGTATATATACACAATGGAGCATTATTCAATCATAAAACTAAATAATATCTTGTCATCTGGGACAAAATGAATGGAACTGGAGACGATTATATTAAGGAAATTAAGCCAAGCACGGAAAGATAAACATTGCATGTTTTCTCTTATAAGTGGAAATTTAAAATTTAAATTTCTAAGTGGCGGAGAGTAGAATAATGATTACTAGAGGCTAGAAACAGTGAGGGGGAGGAAGAGTAGCAAGAGGCTCACTAGCAGGCACCAAACACAGTTAGGGAGGAGCCGTGCAGTCAGCTCTAGTGTTCTGCAGTACCAGACAGTGATTATCGTCACAATAACCCACTGTGCCTGTGAGAAGAACTAGAAGACGAGAGTACAAAATCTCCAGAATATAAAGACACAATGAGGAAATGGAAGTGCTTACTGCCCTGATGGATCATTACCCACTGTATATATGTATTGAAATAGTATACTGTACTCCCACAAATATGTACAATTAATATGTTAATTTACAATAAAAATTAAAGTATTCAACAAAAGATGAACAAATATAAATTACAAGCTGCAGTCTGACAAGGACAGGTATGTAAATTTATAATAAAACTTCTACAGATCATGAATACGAGACAAATAACAAATAGGCAAAGGACAGAAATAGGCTGTATCTGGAAGATGGTTTCTGGAGGGCAAATAAATGTATGAAAAGACAATGACCCTCATTACTGACTGGGAAAATCAAAATAAAACCACTTATGATACCATTTTGCACCTATCTAAATGGAAGAAAATGTAAAAGAATGGTAGTGCAGCCATTAGATATGGGACAATGAACTCCCACATTACTGGTGGGAACATAAATTGTTAAAATCATATTAGAAAATAATTTTCAGTTGGCCTGTAATTCCAGAACTCAGGAGGCTGAGGCAGGAGGATCACCACAAATTTCCGGCTAGCCTGGGCAGCATAGTAAATTCAAGGCCTGCCTGGATTATACAGCAAGACCCTATCTCAAAAAAAAAAAAGAATTTTCAAAGTGTATTTGTAAAAGTGAAAATGTGCCTGTCCTTTGATTCATAAATTCCATTTCTTGTTATATTTACTAGGCTAGAGAAGCCCTCATACATATGTATTCAAAGAGTAACATATCTGAACGGTTGGGTTGGGGATGCAGTGCAGGGATAGAATGTATGCTTTGTCCACAGGAGGCCTCCAGTTGGAACCCCAGTTCTGCAAAGCAACACAAAAACAGAGAATACTACAAATTATTATTTGTAATAGGAAAAACAGAAATAGCATTGTAAGTAGAGGTGAAATAGTACTATTTGTAGCACTATAGATTGTACTAAAATAGAATACTATACAGTGGTGTACATGAATTAATTCATCCTACAAATACCAACAAGGATAAATCTCAGACACATAATGATGAGAGGAAAGCAATGAAGCTGCAGAATAACGCGTACAGTATGATACCATTGATACATAAATTATAAACATGTAAAATAAAGCCATAGATTTATGGCATATAAATACATAAGTATAAAACACACCTGGGAACATTAGACACCAGATTCAGGATGGTTTTGTGGATTAAAGAGAGGATAGAAGTGAAGTTAGCGTAGAGCTGGCAGATTTCACCTCTACTTACAATACTTACGGTTTTGAAAAATCTCATGTCAATATGAAAGCAAAATATTAGTATCCACACAGCTGAATATAGGAGCAGGTGTTCATTCTGTTTTTCTGTTTGTACATTTGCAACATTCATTACTAAGAGGAGTGCTTTGGTAAGCTCAGTGAAGGTGAATTACTAAGAACAATACAAGGAGGTGAAGACTGCTACCTGAGCAAGGTGGGCAGATGAGTGCAAAAAGGTGAGCAAGCTAGTTTAAGTCATTTCCTACACACAGATTTTTTAACCAGGAATGTTTTAAATTTTCAGTCCATTTTAAAAAACTCCAACTGGGGAATCATAAAAATGTATACTATGAGTGTGTTTTACTCAAGAAAGATGCTGTGGAGTTCTAATCAGTGGACTCATTTTGAAAGAACTCACCTTTCCTCAGATCAAAAGATCAGTGCATGGATGCATATCAGTATGTTTGAAGTTAAAATATTTAAAGTAACTTCTTAAAAATTTTTCATCTTTTTTGAGACAGGGTCTCGCTATGCAGTTCAGGCTGGCCTTGAGCTCACTCTGTAGCCAAGGCTGGTCTCAAACTTGCAATGATCCTCCTGCCTCAGCCTCCTGAGTTCTGGGATTACAGGTGTGCACCACCATGTCCAGCTAAAGTAATTTTAGATTATATGTTTACATGAACATATAAACATTATATGTTTACATGATCTGCTTTGACAGAATTACTCCATTTCTGGTTCTGATTGTACTAGATAAGAATACTTCCACTGTAGGATCTTTTAATGTATACTGAAGGCCCCAACCTATGTATTGAACCAGGTGCAGACGGTACTCTAAGGGACTGAATGAACCAAAGAACATCCTGGGAAGTGGACAAAATGGGAGTGAATTTAACAAGACATGAACAGAAAATAGAACACTGGTTTCTTCTATTGGAGGGCATAGGAGGAAGGGGGAGTGAGGTTTGGGAAGATAGGTTAGGATAAGACTGAAGAAAAAGGTATTTGACTTTATTTTAATCTCAGTTTTGACATATTGGCTCTCTCAGGTTTGGAAAGGAGTCAAGTAAAACCCGTTTGGAGAAAAGCCCTTTTATGAAGTAACCCCATGCTCTCTGGGATTGGCATATATTCAGAGCTGGCTCATGTATTCAAAGAAGGCTCTGACTCAGTTTCTTTTGAAATCTCTGCTAATGTTTGAAAATGTCAAAAACCCTACTCTTCACCCACCAGCCCGATCATTCTGTTTGCCTTTCAGTGCAGCCATTCTGTCTGCGGACTTGAGCATAGTTGTGTTTTCCTCTCAAACGGCGGATTCTTTGTTGCTTGGATTGATTATGTCACACAAGTAAGCAAATTTGGCAGCCTATTATGTGTCAGCGAGGTGTGCTGCCAGAGGTGACTGTTTTCCTAAAAGAAGTCTCTGGAATGGTTCTTATAACTCAAAAACTCTAGCCAGTGATCTGCCTTTAAAGCAGTTTCACTTCTGTGTGTAAAAGAAAACTTTCAGTTTTTTTGGGAAATCACCAGACCGATTTCCATAACGGCTGTACCAGTTCACGTTCTTACCAACAATGCAGGAGGGCTCCCCTTTCACTACAGATGCCAACACTGGCTATTGTCTAATTTTTTAATGACCGCCTTCTTTTCTGGAATAAAATGGAATCTCAGCATTGTTTTAATTTGCACTTCTCTATTGGCCAGACATGCTGAACATTTTTTCTTATATTTGTTGACCATTTTTATTTCTTCCTCTGTGAAGTATCTGTTTATTTCTCTTGCTCCTTTCTTGACTGAGTCTTTAATTTTAGGTGTGCTTAACTTTTTCTGGTTCTTTCTAGGTATCAGTCCTCTGTCTGAAGAGAGGTGGAAAATTGCTTTTCCCGTTTTGTAGGTTGTCTGTCTTCCCCAAAGAGCTTAAGTCATCACGGTACAGAGACACGTGCACACCAGTGTTTACAAATTGTAACAGCTAAGTCCTGCAAGCAGCCTGTATACCCATCAACTGATTACTGGACAAAGAAAATGTAGTATGTACATAGAATGGAATACTGCTTGGCTATAAAGCATGACAAATTTGAGATATTTGTAAGAAAATGTATGCACCTGGAAAACGTTGAACGAAGTAAATCAGACACATAAGCTTAAATACCGTATGTTACCTCTCATTTGTGTGATTCAAAGTACAATCGATGAGAATAATAAAGAAAGGATAGAGGAGACAAGGGGATGATCTCTTGCAAATGGGAAGGAGTCCAAGGGATGAAGGGAGAGGGAGGGGTGCGGAGGAAGGAGGTAGAATAAAGGTGAACCATGCACAGGACCCTAATAACCTCAGTGAGTGAAAACTTTATATGCCATAAACATGAACCGAGTTTACTGATAACAAAAATGAAGAGGATGAAAGGGGAATTAGAGGAGGAGAGAGGGAAGGGGAACAAGCTGTATTAGGTACATGTACCCACTCCTCAAGATGATTGTAAAATGCATGTACTACAAACACATACTAAAAAATACTGAAAATATAAAAGAGAGAAGACACGTGTATCCCGCATCCATCTCTTCACAGAGCTGTGTGAGCAGGTGTGAGTTAGGGACAGGTATGTTAATGTGGTTGATCATTTTACTCATATCCTATAAAATGTTGTTAAGTTCAAGTAACATTTCTCCATGGACAACACAGTGCATAGATTCACATTAAGACATGACTTTTTTAACCCAAATAATGAAACCAGTCACGGCAGCCACTCCATCCAAGAATATACCGACCCCAAATGACCAATTCGGTTTTTCTGATATGTAATCACTCACAGATTTGAATAGTTCTTCAGCTACAGTGCTGCTCAGCAACAAAAGTGCACATAAATATCATTGTGCACATTTTCCTGTAAAACATACCACACAAAAACAAGCATTGTTGCCATGGTAGACTTGCCAACCTGGCTTGCTTACCAAGGTGATTCATTAATTCTTTCTAGCAAATGTGCCTCAATATCCTCTTCTGTTTCACCAACCTGTTTAGATATATAGTGCTGACCCGAAGAGGAACACATGCCACCTTTTGAATCATAGCCTCTCCTAAAAGTTCACAACAAATATCCTTAGCAGAAGATAGGAACAACTCTTCCCCAGTAGTAAAGAGCTTTTTAACTTTAGCAATCCAGTTAGCTGCTACAAGTCATGCTCTTAGTGCAGGCACACTGAGGAAGAGGCGGCCTTCAATAACTGTTTCTGTTCTTTGTGCTGACATTTTTTTTTTCTTTGAAAAACTTCAAAGGCCTGTCTTTTAATTCAGGTTGCTTGGTCTCCATGCAGTGAGATTTTCAAGATTTCATGGCTTTGTTGGATAACAAGTTGCCACGTATACAAAGGATGCTTGGTTTTTTTGTTCAAAACAAGGTCTCATTATGTAGCTCAGGCTGGCCTTAAATTTACTACATAATCCAGGCTGGCCTCAAATGCATGACAATCCCCCTGCTTCAGCCTCCCAAGTGCTGAGATTACAGGTGTGTGTCACCAAGCCTGGTTTAGTATTTTCTTCTAAATGCAGCTTTCTTTTTGTTGGCAGTCTGAGAGTCTTCTGTTGTCTCTCATTGGGCTTCATTCATTTTTGCAAAGAAGTTTTCCAGGGACATTTGCTTTGTATGCGTTTGGGGTAGGGTTAGCGCGTGAGCTTACCAAAAGTATGACTGATACAGTGTACAGTGTGGTAAAAAGGTATGGATGGAAATGGTAAATAAAATAATGGGAGGGCCATGCATGTCCCAAAATCAGTGTCAGGTGCTCACTTCAAGTCTGATGCCAGATGCAGCTGTGTAATTGAATCACATCAACACACCACTATAAAGCCTGCCGCCAGATGCAGATCAGTTGTCACTTGACTGCAACTGGTTTGACATGAGCAAACAAATGAATATTTTTTAATTTTATGGAAAAAAGGTAAAACAAAATTTCATAACAAGATGATACAACAACAGTAATAGTTAATACATTGCACATTATTATCTTTAGAGTAGTTACTCAGAGTACAGGCTATGGGCACAAAAAAATTCTCCAGTTGATATAAGCACAAACTTTCCTTTCTATGAACTAAGAGACATTAATAGTATAACTAACTTGCATTTTTCTGTTTTCCTTTCCTTCCTTTCACCTTTCCCCACTCCTAGTTCCTTTTTCCTTTTTTAACTATTTCTTTTCATTTCACAATATCTATTGTACATTTTAGACCTTATTTATTATTTCAGTTTCTCACACCGGGGAGGCAATATGATGTTTATACATGTGAGTCTAATTCATTTCACTAGTGAGTATGGTCTCAAGTTGCATCCATTTACCTATAAAAATCTCAAATTTATCATTCTTTATGGATGAGTAGTATTCCACTGTATAAAAATACCACATCTTTGGTATCTATTCCTCGATAGATAGGCATTTGGGTTGTTTCCAGGAATTAGCTATTACAAATTATGCTGCTGCAAACACTGTGGCTGTGGTGTGATGTTTTTAATTCTTTTGAGAAGATGCCCAGAAGGGGAATAGCTGGGTCAAACGGGACTTCTAATCCTAGCTTTTTGTGCAGTCTCCACACTGATTTCCACAGTGTTGTACCACTCTGAACTCCCACCAACAATGCAGAAGGGTTCCTTTTCCCCCCAGCATTTGTTATTGGTTGATTTCTAAAGGATAGCCATTCCTTCTGGAGTGAGGTGAAACTGCAGTGTTGTTCTGATTTGCATCTCAAAAATGACCAGTGATATTGAACATTTTCTCATATATTTGTTTGCCATTTGTATTTCTTCATCTGAGAAGTGTGCATTCATCACAGATGCCCATTTTTTGATTGAGTCTTTGAATCAAAAAAGGGGGTCTGATTTTTTTCAGTTCTCTGTATGTTCTAGATAGAAGTCCTTTGTCTGAGGGACAATTGGCTAACGTTTTTTCTGAATCTGTGGGTTGTCTCTTCACTCTTTTGGTGATTTCTTTTGATGTGCAAAAGCTTTTTAATAAAATGAAGTCCCAGTTGTTGATTCATTGAAATATTTCCCATATAGTTTGGGTTTTGTTCATGAACTCTGTGCTACACTTATGTCTTCAAGATTTCTATCTACTTTCACTTACAGTAGATTGTATGTTTCTATTTTAATATTTAGATTTTTGACCTATTTTGACTTTAGTGTAGTGCATGGTGATAGACACAGGTCTAGTTTTAGTCTTTGGCATACAGAGAGCCAGTTTTTCCAGTACCATTAATTAAAGAGGCTATCTTTTTTCCAGTAAACATGTTTGGCCCCCTTGTCAAAGATAAAATGGCTAAGTGTGTTTGGAGTTGTGTCTGCATCTTCTGATCTCTTCCACTGATTCTCAGGTCTGTTTTTTCTTTTTTTGGTCACTACCATTTGATTTTATCACAGTATCTTTGTAGTATACAGTGATCCCCCACCTATCGCAGGAGTTATGTTCCAGAGATCTCCATGATAGGTGAAAATCTGTGAAGCAGTGGCGTTATATTTATTTTTATTATTTATATGTATTTTAAGGCTTTTATAAACTCTTCCCACACTCCTATTAACCTTTCCCATTCTCTTACTAACCTTTCTCACACTCTTGTAAACACTTCGTATGCTCTTAAACAGAAGGAGAGATGCTGAACGTGTGGGCACAGTGTGGGAGAGCAAACAGCTACTATAGTCACTGAGCCACTCAGCACCCAGGAGAGCGGTTTTGGAGATGCTATTGTGAAGGGTAGTTGGTTGCCTTCCATTCCATCAGCCAATAGTGTGCCATGTACAATCTCACGTTGGCAAACTTGTATAGGCAGTACAGGCGTACTGCATTTCCATTGTGTACAGTATGGTACACAATCCACTGATGAACTACATACTGTATTTTATTTGGATTTAATATTATTTAACATGTTTGAATTATTTTTATAGTTTTAAATTTTTTAGGCAAAAACAATTAAAATCATAAATATTATATAAATATCTATATACCACAAAATCCCACAATATAGCAAAAACTCCACAATACAGAATTAGATATATCTTTTTTAAAAACCCATGATATAGTGAAGCTGCAATAAGTGAACCATGATATAGCAAGGAATGACTGTGATTTCAAGTCAGGGATTGTGATGCCTCCTGCATTATCTTTGTTGCCCAGAATTTCTTTTGCTATTCTAGTTCTCTTCTGGTTCCAAGAGAATTTTAGGAAAGTTTTCTCTAATTCTGTAAGGTATTTTAACAGTATTTTTATTGGGATTGCATTAAATCTGTATAACAGTTTTGGGAATATGGTCATTTTCACAATGTTGGGTCTTCTTATCCATGAGCAAGAGGTCTTTCCATTTTCTGATATCCTCTTTGAATTCCTTTTTAAGAGTACTGTAATTTTCAAACTGTAGATCTTTTATGTCATTTGTTACATTGATTCCTAAGTATTTCATTTTTGGAGATGCTCTTGTGAAGGGTGTGGTTTCCATGATTTCTCTCTCAGTGACTTTGTTGTTTGAGTACAGGAATGCTATTGATTTCTGAGTGTTGACTTTGTATCCAGTTATGCTACTGAATTTGGTTATTAAATCTAGAAGTCTATTGGTGGAATTTTGGGGATCTTCTATATAGAGTATCATGTTATCTGTGAATCATGATAATTTAACTTCCTTTCCTATCCTTATTCCTTTTATTTCTCTCTCTTATCTAATTGCTTTTGTTAATGTTTCCAGAACTATATTGAATAGGAGTAGTGATAGTGGACATCTTTGTCTTGTACCTGATTTTAGAGTGAAAGCTTTCAGTTTTTGTCCATTTAGAATGATGTTAGCTATTGGTTGGTAATAGATGGCTTTTACCAGATTGGAGTAAAGACATGTATTCCAATTTTCTGTAGGGTTTTTTTTTTTTTAATCATGAATGACTGTGGACTTTGTCAAAAGCTTTTTCTGCACCTATTGAGACAATATTGTGATTTTTGCCTCTGGCTCTGTTGATATGGTTACATTTTTTGATTTGTGTAAGCTGAAACATCCATGCATTCCTGGGATGAATTCCCCTTGGTCATGGTATATTATCTTCTTGATGATTTGCTGCATTCTGTTTTTCTAGCATCTTATTGAGGATGTTTGCACCTATGCTCATTAGGGAGATTAGCCTGTAGTTCTCTTTTTTGGTTAGGTCTTTTTCTAGTTTTGGTATCAGGATAATACTTGCCTCCAGGAAACAGTTAGGGAGCATTACTTCTCTTTCAATTTCATTAAAGAGTTTGAGGAGCATTGGCATTAAATCTTCTCTAAATTTCTTAGAGTTCAGTATTAAATCCATCATGACTTGGGCTTTTCTTTGTTAGTTTTAAATTACATTTTCCATCTCATTAACTGATACAGGGTTATTCAGAATTTTTATATCTTCTTGATTTAGCTTTGGTAATTCATATGTATCTAGGAATCTGTCCATTTCTTCTGTGTTTTCCACTCTATGAGAGTAAGATTTTTGAAGTAGGTATTGATGATCTTCTAAATTGCCATGGAATCTGTAGTGATTTCACTCTTTTCATTCCTCAGTGCATGAATTTGAGTCTTTTATTTCCTTTTTTGATGAGGTTGGCTAAGGCTTTATCAATTTTATTTATTCTTTCAAAGAACGAACCCTTTGATTTATTAATTCTACATGTTACTTTCTTAGTCTCAATTGTGCTAACTTCTGCTCTGATCTTTATAATTTCCTCTCTTATGTGGGCTTTGGGTTTGACTTACTCTTCTTTTTCTGGAAGCTTGAGGTGCATCATTAGGTTATTTGTGCTCGTTCTGCCTTCCTGATGTGAGAATTCATCATTATAAATTTCCCTCTGACGACTGCTTTCATTGTGTCCCCCAGGTTCTGGTATGTTGCATCTACATCTTCTTTTAATTGTAGATATTGTTTAATTTCTTTGTTAGTTTCATCTATGACCCATTGGTTGTTCAGGAGAGCGTTATTAATTTCCCTGTGTTTACAGAGTTTTGTGATTTCTTTTGCCATTGATTTTCCATTTCACTGCACTATGGTCAGATCATATCCATGGAAGAATTTCAATTCCTTTGCATTTACTTAAGCATGTTCTAATATATGGCTAGTAGATGGTCTATTTTAGAGAACATCCCATGTGCAGTTGAGAAGAATATGGATTCTGATGTTGTTGGGTGGAACACTTTGTAAAGGTCTACTAAGTCCCTTTGATCATAGGTTTGGTTCAGTTCTGATATTTCTTTGCTGATTTTTTTTGTCTAGTGTTGATCTATCTCTTTGTGATAATGAGTATTAAGGCCCCCCATTATGATTGTGATGTTGCTTATTTGATTTTCCATGTCTGTTAATATTTGTCTTATGTATTTGGGTATTTCTATATTTGGCACATAAATATTTATGATTATCAAATCTTCCTCTTGAAGTTTTCCCCTAACAAGTATGTAATGATCTTCTTCATCTCTTTTGATCATTCTTGTTTTGAAGTTCACATTGTCTACAAACAGAATAGCTCTGCCTGCTTTTTTGAGGGGGTTTCCTATTGCATGGAGTATTGTTTTTCATCCTTTGACTTTCATTCTACGAAAGTTATTTTTTAGTTAAATGTGTTTCTTGTGTACAGCACATTGTTGGATTTTGTTTCTTAATCCATTCTGCCAATCTGTTTCTTCTGATTGGTGAATTGAGGCCATTTACATTAACAGTTATAACCAATATGTATTGGCTTATCTTTGTCATGTTATTTTCCCACTACTGGTTCCCTGCATTTTCCCTCTGTTTAATTACTTTCCCTGCCTGGTGGTTTCTTTCTGTTGCTCTTCTTGGAATTGTGGTCATTTTTATCTCTGTCTAGCATATCTTTTAATACTCTCAGTAGGGTTTGTTTGATGGTCATGAATTTCTTCAGTTATTCTTTGTCCTGAAAGTATCTTATTTCTCCATTAATTTTGAAAGATAGTTTTGCAGGGTACATCAATCTGGGTTGGAAGTTGTTTTCGTTTAGGATTTGAAGTACTTCATTCCAGGCTCCTCTTGATTTGTGGGTTTATTTTGAGAAGTCTGTCATGATTCTGATGGGCTTTCCCTTATAGGTGATCTGTTTCTTTTCTCTAACAGCTTTTAATATTCAGTTCTTGTGCTTAATTTCTGGGGTATTGATTATTATATGTCTGGGTGTAGATTTATTTTGGTCATAGCTAATTGGATTTCCTTATGCCTCACTTATGTTAGATTCTGTTCTCATGTTTGGGAAATGTTCTGCTATTATTTATGCAAATAGTCTTTTTATGTCATTTGTGTTGGCTCCTGCTTTTTCATTGACACCTATCAGTCATATATTTTTTCTTTGTGTCATCTTGCCACTGTTAAATTGTTATTTCTTGAGTCCTTGTTATTTTTAAGAGATCTTTCCTTTCATAATCTCTAGCCACAATCCTACCTTCAAGGTCTAAAAGTCTATCTTCAGTTTTGCTCAGGTGGTTTTGCCAGCTTTCAATGGAATTTCTAATTGCCTGGATATCTGTGTGAATCCATTTCATGCATTCTATTTCTATAGAAAATTATATTTTCTATGTTGAAATGATAATATTTCTATAGAAATGACAATATTTTCTATTTTCTGTATTGATCATTCACAATTTCCATCCTTTTCCTATCATCATCTATTTTTTATCTATCTCTACTCTAGATTTGCTGAGCAATTTCTTTATTAATGTTGACATTTCTTTTTTACCTGAGACATTATTTCTGTTCTGATTTCCTCTATAACCTCATAGATTTGTTTCTTTGCTTTGGTTGCTATCATTTCAGAAATTTCAGGTGTGTGTTTTCCATTTTCCTCTACTATCTTGGTGTTTCCTGGACTTGTTCTGAGTGGGCTGGAGGTCTAAGATTCCATCTTGCTTCTGCATCTTGTTATTTTCTATTTCAAAATATTTTATTTTGTTTTCTGTGTTGATCCTTGTAAGTTTTTATAGTAGGTAGCTCTATCACTAATATCAATTTCTCTCTAGGAAAAGTCTGCCCCTCAGGGGTGTCTTCTGTGCGTAGGAGGTTCTTGGCTTGTGTCTATTCCAAGATGCTACCTTCCCAGTTAATTAAGAGTGAGATGTTGGTATCTGTTTAGCTCAGTCCCCAATTCTTTACTGCTGGACTGTGGTGAAGTTATTGCTCTAGAGCTTCCCAGTATTGTTACAGAAGGGAGAACAACTGATTACAGCAGATATAATTATCAATAACAATAGCATCAAGCACAGTTTAGAAACTGATAAACTGTGATAGCTATTAATTTTGTACCTTAAACCATTGGAGCAGAGTGTATAATTATATAACAGAACCAATCATAAATTGGGAGCTCTTATTCAAAGTGTTTCCCTTTGGTAATGTTTTTACCCTGTAGTGGGAAGATTTAAGAAAGACAGTGGATAAAAGAAAGATAAATGAAAAGAAAGTAGAAGCAAGGCTAGAGGACAAAGGGTGATCACACACACTTAAGAAAACTAGAGGAGAGGGTAAAAGAGAAAGGAGGGAGTAAGCAAGCAATTATATGAACTTGTTCTCTGGGTTTGTGGGTGGGATTAGTTTTTGTGGCTAGAGTCCTCCCCATCCATTTAGAAAAGAGAAAAAAGAAAGAAAGAAAAAAAAACAAAACCAAAATAAACAAAACAAAAAAAGAGCAGGGACTGCCCTACCTGCCTGTGTCTATTCTGTGTGTCTTTGTCCCCAAGCACAATGCTAGTTCACCTGACTCACCACCTGTTGGCTCGTATTATTATTGTTGCTTCAGATTTTCATACCACTAGTCCCACTTGTCCATCTTGTGCACCTTAGTTGTGACCCTGCTGTGATGATGGTGTTCCCTCTGGTCTCTGGGCCTTTCTGCAAGTTTCACCTTAGTCATAGCAGCATTGAGGGGCGGGGCCATTCTGTGGGCCTTCCAATGAAGTTCACTTGGGTTGCAGCTGTAGTAATGGTGATGGGAGGGGCTGCCCTACACACTGTTTACCTGGGTCACTGCCATGAATTTTTATGGTGTGTGTGTAGTCAAACTGCTCTGATAAAGTCAATCTGAATTTGCAACCACTCCCCAATGCTGACATCACTGCCTGAACTCCACCTCATATCATCAAGCATTAGATTCTCATAAGGAGAATGCAACCTAGATCTCTCACATGAACAGTTAATAGTAGAATTCTCACTCCTATGAGACTCTAATGCCACCCCTGATCTGATATGGAGCTCAGGCAGTAAAGTAAGTAATGGGGATTGCTGTCAATACAGATGGAAACTTCACTTGCTCACCTATCACACACCTCCTGATATGTCCTCAACAGGCTATAGTCTTGTACAGGTCCATGGCCTGGGGTTTGGGGACACCTGGTATAAATGATATCATTTCCCTTTCAGTGACAGTTCCCATCTTAGCCTCTGTGTTTTGGTGGTCTGCTCTGCACTGGGTTATTCTGTTGGGAGTCCCATGGTTCTTTCAGGCAATTCACTTGGATGAGATTTAAAAGGATTCAAAGCAGCTCTCTTTCTACAGAAAGTGTGCACTCTGAAAAACTCTTGGACTGCAGGCCACCTGATATAAAGAAGGTCATGATATAAAGAAGGTCATGTCACCTTCGTCCCTCTGGTTGGAACAGCTGGCCAGTTCATCTCTGCTTCCCGTGTACCCTCTTCACAAAGACCTAAACAAACTATCCTTTATGGTCATCCTTCAGTATTTATGGGGGCACTGGTCCAGCACCTTCTCAGGTATCCGTATCCACGGGTACTCAAGTCTCTTACAGAAAATGGCACAGTATTTGCATGTAACGTACTCACATCCCCCATACACTTTAAATCATCTCTAGATTACTTACATACTTAATATAGTATAAATAGTATATAAGTAGATGTTATATTGGGGATGGTAACAAGAAAAAAGTTGCATGTTGATGTAGATAGAATTATTTTTCTGAATATTTTCAGTCAGGCTAGTTGAATCTGAGGGCAGAGCCCTTAGATACAAAGATAGCATTGTGTATCTGGTTTCATCTTCTGTGACACTCTTATAAGACAGTCTGCTAACAACTTTGTTATGTAATATTTACTTCCTTACAGTTCTGGTTGAAACCTCCCATCTGAAATCCTTATACTTGCATCTGCGGGCTAAATACTATTTGGGTGTGACATAGTACTCTTTTAATTTTCTGATGGATTAAATTTGCCAGAGTTTTAAGATTTTGCAATCCGTTGTTATAAATGAAATTGACCTATACATGTTCTTTTGTACAAACTTTATACATGTAATATAATGGGATCTTCATAAAGTAGAACATTTGTTATTTTCTGTAACTAATTCTATCTTAATTCAGCCTATGGATTCCTGCCAATAGCAGGGAGAATTATGATTAAATATGTTTATGTCTCTGGGAATTTAAATTGTATTCAATCAACTCAAAATGGCTACATCCTACTGACTGCATTTACTTGCTCATAAGAACAGGAGGAGAAAAACTCAGGCAGCTCTGTGGTCTTCCCTGAGAAGTTCCTTGTCCCACTGTTGATGTTCACTGAGGGAAGCCCGGTTCCACCTTGTCTTTTGGGTATCATTTTCTTTAAAAGCATCTTGCTATGTTGCCCAGGCTGGCCACCTGCCTCAGCCTCTGGAATAGCAGAGATTTGAGGTGAATGCCACTATACCCAGCTTTGGGTATCATTCTGGTACTTACTATTGAGATTCGTCATCCCTACGTTCTTTACTCTCCTCATGCAAACCAAGCCTTTCTCATTCTGGATGGTTTTCCTCAACATCTATCTGTCCCCTGAGGGATACAGGGAACCCTGAACTGCTCTACTCTCAGCACGGTGTGATGGTAGGATTCTGGGGGAGGAGCTACACTTGAAAGTCTCTCAGCCACCGCTACTACCACACATATACTGAACTAGGTACCAAACCAAATACAAAAAAAATGACCTGCTTCCTCACCCCACCCCCAATCAGGAAGTGAGCACCAGTCATGTCTTCCCAATCACTTGTTTATCTCCCATTCTTCAGTCTTCCATACACTCTCTGTATTCTGCATTGTCAGAACTTTCTACTTTCCTTTTCTGTCTCTCAGAAACTTCCTCTACTCCATACTCTTTTCCTTCCTAGCTGGCATTCGTCCTCTCCTATTTTGAGCTCATATTAGTGCAGGGAAAGCATGCAAATTATGGAAGCTTCTTTACTCTAAAAATACTTTAGTGTACTTGTTACTGGACCCATATCCAGTTGTTTGGTACACAATTGGCCAATTAAATGAGAGGTAAGGTGTTAAGGCAAGGAAGGTAACTTAATTTGAAAAGCTGGCTCAACAGAAAGACGGAAGATGCTGGTCCAAAGTCCATCTTCCTGGGAGGCTGACTTAGGAGCAGTATAACAGACGGTAGCTGGGTGGTCTCAGGCTGGTGGGCGCCTTCTCTGAGGGGTCAGCCAGAGGGTGCGCGGCCGACTCTAACTGCCCAGTCATAAGGTGCTTTTCAGTTCCGTATGTCTCAAGAACAAAGATTATTATTTCCCGAGGCTATTCTTGTCCATGATTAATTTGCCTATGTGCGGTTCCTGACGTATTACTCAATGGATACCCCAGAGTGGGCAGCTGCCTCAGTTTGCTGATGGTCAAACTCTCTGTAATAAAGAAAAGCATACTTTATCTGATTACTATGAAGGACAAGGGTCAGGTGAGATCCAATAGGACTTTGGGCATGAGGTCTGGTCTCAGTGGCTGGCTTTTTACTTACATTTAAATCCAAAACATTTATTGTTCTTATGCTTTTGCTAAGTTAAGGATCTGTTGTTCTGATGGGGAAACATGCTGCCTCTTTCCTCCCAGTGCTTTGATCAGCTCCCTAAAACCTGTACTAATAACTATTATATGTAATTGTCATGGTCCAGAGGCTTCACTTATTTCTAATTCTTCAAACAGCCTTGTGAAATATGTAATTTCACTGACATTTCACAGAAAAGTAAATTGAGGCACAGAAATTGAAGTTATATTCAGATATAGACTAACTTGCTGTAATGAAGAGTTACCAAAATACAGTGACATGAGCAGGAATGAGTTTGTTTCTCTCTCACAAAATACAACAGAGACAGGCAAGAGATCCAACATGTTGGGTGGGTCTACCTCACACAGCATCAAGAGACATGTGGAATCACATTCTGTCTGATTCCACCACCAACATGGAGGGTGTGGCCCTCAGGCATACCTAGCTGACTATTCACCATCATGCACCTGTGCCCTAGCCTGTGGAAAAGGAGAAAGAAGAGGTGGAAATGGGGCAGAAAGGCAGGGCATGGCAAAACTGCTGAGAGAGTGGGCATGGCCAGACTCCAGGACACAGGCACAAAATAACTGTCAGGACCCCACATGTGGACTTCTCCTGAGAATCTGTGATGTCTGAAATAAAGAGAAGGGTACAGGCGCCGTGAAGAGCTTGGCACTGCTCCTCCCTGTGGTAGCCCACCCTATGCCCCATCGGTGTACTTCTGTTTTATATTTTTATTTTTATTTTTCCTTTCTTTTACTTAGCCCACATTCACTCTACAGGGCCAGTTTCTCCCTTACCCTTCACTTTTAATTTTTCCTACCTCAAATAAATGTGAGACTTTGCCACTCTTTTTGCTTGTTTCATTTAATTCTTTGTTTGAGATGGAAAGGACATAGAAACCATCTCCAGGAGAGACCTCCACATCCCCAAACACAGTAATGTTAGTGAGCTTAGCCAGCCAGGACACTAGATAATTTGGTACATTTGTTGTTGTTTTATTTTGTTTTGTCTCTCTAAAATGCCTTCACCATATTTTGATCTTTCTCCTCTCCTCTCCTCTCCTCCCCTCTCCTCTCTCTCTCTCTCTTTTGAGACAGGGTCTCACTATGTAGTCCAGGCAGGTCTTGAACTCACTACATGGCCCAGACTGGCCTTGAACTTGAAGTGACCCTCCTACCTCAGCCTCCCAAGTATTGGGATTACAGGCGTGCCTCACCCTGCCTTACCGGTTGTTTTCTTCTTTCCCTTTCTCTCTCCCCTAAGCTGGGAACCTGGGAGATTTTTTCTCACAGTGCCGGGAAGAGCTTCTAGTGTGTCCTTCCATGTGGGATGGGAGAAGGGACTCTACGGAGTTTGTTTTTCTTCCAGCTGCAATAGAGATTTTTTTGCTTGCTTGCTTGCTTGCATTCCCTCTGTAGGTATGTGTTAAGTAGCCAGAGAGCTTGCTATTGACTCACTTGGGTGGTATGTGCCTGATCTAGAGTTTGATTTGCCCTGTTGTCTGTGTTTGTTGGACATATTTTGTTACCCTTTTTGGAAATTAGCCTGGTCTCTGCCTACCTGACTTGTAAATGGCTTTTTCTTTCTCAGTTTGCTGTTCTGGTCCCGGGCACCACGTTTCCTTGTCCTGTGGCCAGGCACCATATTGTCTTGTCCTATGGCCAGGTGCCATGTTATCTTCTCAGGCACTGTGTGCTGGTTTGAGTCAATGGCTGCCATTTTTTTCCCCTGTGTCTTTTTTTTAATCAACTGGCCTTACAAACTAAGCCTCTGATTTTAGAGAATACATGGGTTTCCTTCCTCTTTTCTTTTGAATTGTTTTAACACAGATGCCGTGAAGGGCGCACTATTGTGTCTTCATGGACGCCCACCCTATGCTGTCCAAAGTGTACTTTTAATTTATATTTATATTTTTATTTCAGTTTTTATTTTTCCTCTCTATTATTCAGTCTGAGGATGCTCTGCAGAGCCATTTTCTTCCTTGCCCTTCACTTTTAATTTTTTCTACCTCAAATAAATGTGAAACTTTGCTACCATTTTTGTTTCATTAAATTCTTTGTTTGAGATGGAAATAACCTGGAAACCACCAATTGCACCATGAATTAATCCCAGGATCACATCCTTAATCATACCATCACACATCAGATCCAGCCACCTCTGAAAAAGTCCCACACATGAGGCTTTCAGGGGATATCTAGATACGAGCCATAACACCTGGGACAGGCAGACAGGCAATTTGTCTCCTAAGAAAATCACATCTTTTTTTAACATGATCACAACTAACTGCAAGGTGGGCTGAGAGATGGAATGTCTGTTGGCATGGCCAAGGTTAGGTTAATGTTGGAGAGGGGACTACTACTAAAAGAAGAAGACAATTGTGGGTATGTAGGGTCACTTACACATCTCTGCCACCAAGTCCAATGTGATGCTATCTTTTCTCATGCAGAGCAATGTGCCTGGTGAAAAGCTACAGTTTTGTATTTCTCTTGTACACGGACTGGTTGGGTAGGTGCATGTAGAAGTCACTGGGTAGGACTTCCTGGGAAGCTTTAATTGCCCTTTTCCCCTTCCTACCTCTCTGTCCCTTGGGAGGCAGCTGAGGCAGCTGGAACTTCAAAAGCCATGTCAGATCAGGAGTAACGAGAACATGGGGGCCATATGCTAAAGACAGTGAAGTACTCCGGGAGGGGACTCCTGGAAGCAGGAGGGTCACGGGGCCATCACAGCATCCTGGACTGTCTATCACTGCACTTCTTTACTTTGAAGGAGAAATAAGCCTCTTTCATGTTTAAGTTGCTTTCATTTTGATCTTCCACAAATGACCAACTGTAATTTCTAACTAATTCAAATGATTCTTAATTAAGTGATCTACCCAAAGCAATACAACTGCTGAGATGTTTATATTCAGATTTACCTAGCTTCAAATCCATAGCCTTGCCTTTCCAGGAGTAAAATTATCTTCTGCAAGGTGGAAATAGTACCCTTTTGTAAAGTATCTCCAGTTTGATGAAGAAATAGTGCATAATTGAGTCTGAGACAGGGTTGAGGGGCTTGACAGAACTTTGACGTAGCAGCCTAAGAAAAACAAGCAGGTAGCTGCAACTATGGGCAGTAAAAGGGGAGAAATAAATCTGGCTGTCAATGAAAGGAGCAGGCATCCATAGTCCTTGAGGTAAGAGGGTGAGATACATAAGAAACTGCAAAGGTGCTGACAGATCTGACCAGAACCAACTGTAAGCTTCATTAAACTTTCATTATAATTCATTTCCCTAACAAAGTCTCCACCCAGGGGAGATAACACACTTTAAAGCACACCTTGGGCCATGTGCAAACCCACACATGTGCAGTAACTAAACTCCACACCATGTGGGGACCCCTCCCCCTTCTGGATAAAGAACTATGAATAACTCATGACATATCTCTGGGATGCCGTGAAAGTGGAATGTACCCTTTTATTAAGTCCTTCTTCATCGACGGATGTGGAAGAGCTCACATTTTCTTCTCTTTCCTAGGGCTTCCCGTGGGACAGCCAACTTTCTTTCTTTTCTATAGTAAATCTTCCCGTTAAAACTTTTGCCTGTAAATTTGTGCTGTTGCCTCAGTTTTCATTTCCAGCATCACTCGGTAAAGAGCCACGCTTACCCATGCAGCTCCACCACGTTTAGGTGAAAAAATCCTTGCTGTATAGATTTCTGGAGTGGTAACGGCTTTTCAGCCAGTAATAGTTTTCTACCAGCCGCATATAACAGAAAATCACACAGAAGCATCATGAGCTACTGAACTCGCCATGATTTGTCATTTCCCCTCTCTGACCTTTTCTATTAATATTAAAATATTAATTGGCTTCTTGTTTATTTCTTTGTTGTCACCTAGCATGTGCAGACATGGAGTATGAAGTACCACTCCTAAGGACAATTAATGGGGAACATTTTTAAAATTTATAAAATTCCATTCATCAATGTAACTTTTTTCCACTTCACAAAAATCCACAATTACTTAACTTTAGGTCTAATACACTGGCTCCACCTTATGGCACAAATAGCTTGAGTATCTCTGACCTGTCTATATCACTACTTGCTGAGATCTTATATGATCCAAATGATAAAGACAAGACAGAGTAGGCCTGGAGACGATCACAACACTACAAACCTGGGTAAAGGCTTTGGCCTCTCAAGTTTAGAGGTCATTTGGGTAGAGTGAGAAAGTAACCACATGAACTATGTAACCTATATGTCCTATATTGCTACTGAAGGAAATATCCCTAGAGTGAGTGAGGAAAACTGTGATACATTTTTTTGCAAAATATCAAAAACAATAGAAGTTTTTAAGAAGGGTTTATAAAATAATATTCTGATTATTATCTCCCTTTGGGAAAAGGAGAACTGATTGGGTGAGACTATTGAAAATGTTTAGAGTTGTAAAGGCTTGTGTGGAATAAAAGGAGCATTTTAGGCTGTGATTTATCATTAGATGACAATTATTGGTTTTAGGATTTCGTGGTAGAATGATGACCCTTATCCCTCAAAGAAGTCCACATCCTAATCTCCAGAATCTATGTTGTTACTCACAAAAGGGACTTGGCAAGAGTCATTAAGTCAAAGGTCTTACAGCAAGAGTTATTCTGGATGATCCATGTGACCCCAACGTAAAAACAAGGGTCCTTAAAAGATGGAAAAAGAAGGCAGAAGAGAAAGAGGAGCTGTGACTACAAATCTGACTCTACAGGCAGAGACCAGAGGAGTGCCGCTACTGGAAGGGGCCACAAACCAAGGAAGGCGGTCTTCATAAGCTGAAAAAGACAAAAATTGGATTCTCCAACCCTGCCAGCTCTTCATTTTAGCGCGAGAAAAACCATTTATTGACTTCCGAACTCCAGAGCTATTGCTTCATTTTGAGCTGCAACGTGGTAATTTGTTATAGGAGCGATCGCACGCTAGTACTTATTACAGCAACAGTAGGAAACTAATACAAGTTTCAAACTTTTATTTGTTTACGCAAGGTAAAACAGTTGAATTGATACCTACCAGAGCTGGACGTGGTGATGCCTTCCTGTAATCCTAGCTACTAGGAAGGCTGAGGCAAAGCATTGTGAGTTTGATGCCAGACTATGTAATGTAGTGAGACCCCATCTCAAAATAGCAACAAAACTATCAAGGTCACTAAAGCAAGATAAGTCTGAGAAAGTGTCATGGCCAAGTGGATCACAAGCAAATCAGAGGAGTATATGTAGTGTGATATTGTGGATAACATCCTGGAACATCTAGTGAAAACTAAGAAATCTGAATAAAGTATAGAGTTCGGCTAATAACAGTGTAGACTAGTGATAATAGCGAACTAATATTAATGTTAGTTCATTAGTTATAACAAATAAACCCTACCCAAATAAGGTGTTAATAAGGGAAACAAGATGTGAGGTTTTTATGAGAACTTTCTTTACTGTCTGAAAAACATAATTTTTTTTTTGCAAATCTAAAATCTATACAGCTAATTTTAAAAAACAAGTCTTACTTTCTGATGTAGCATCCAAAAGAAGGCTGGACCAAAAATAAGCCAGTCCTTTCATTTTCTCAGTTGGCATGTTGAATTCCATATTCTTGGATCATGTCCTCAGATCTCACCCACTCACCATCACCGCACTGCCTGCCAGCCATGTTCCTCCCAAGGGAAGAAGGGGACAGAATCAGGAGGTAGCCAGATACAGATTTCCTCTGTCCCCTGGACCTCTGACAGGCAGTTTTTTGTCTGCTAGCAGAAGTGCTCCGTTTGTTTTGTCCCAGGGGTGGTTTAAAAAGGGGCAAAATGTGCTGTTTCGTTGCTAAACCTGAGGGCTCCCTGAGAGCCTAGAAAAAGATGGAAGACAATATTCATGAGAAAGGCTGGTTGTACAGGGCAGCGCTTCCTCTCCCGTATAAATGCTCCTTTCTGTGTTTTAAAGCCATATTAGCATGATAATGGGAAGTAGAATAATTTACCTGACTGGTGTGTTTGGGGAGAGGCACTGGCCGTAGGTGTAGCAGGATCCCTTCTCTCTACTCCGCTGAAGGACTGGGTCTATTACGACCAATAGGCTATCTGATCTTGTGTGTTTTGTGAAAGTCCTTCTTGCGTGGAAGAGCCACACAGAAATTCAGCGCTTTCCCTGAGCAGATGGTAAGTCCATCTAACTTTGAAATTCAGCACTAAGAAAATAATTAGACTCTCACATCTAAACCACATTCTCTAATTTAATGGAAATAAATGTTATTTCAGTTTCCCTTTGACAGATCTGGTCTTGCTTATCAAGCGACTATATACCTAGGAAAAATAGTGCTGTCACCCCCAGAAGGCTTAAGCTCTGAGGTACTTTCTCCCCAGGGAAAGTGAAGCCATGATATATTGAGCTCCACTGAAAGTAAGAGATTATTGTAGGGTACCTTAGCTCCCAGACTCTTGCAATGGGACATAGTTTTGGTACTCGCACTGGAACTGTCCCTGGGAAACAGTGGCTTCTAGAAAGACTTCCTAGATGTCTGACAGTTTCTCTGTAATTTCTGGAAATATGACATATATTCCTCAGTCCTAGACCAAGCCTTGTCTCCTGCAAGCCAGGGCCTTTCTCCTGTGCTTACAGAAAACTTCAACAGCATCAGGAAGCTAAGCAATGTGCCATCAACAGCACAGACCACAGCTTATGAGCAGGAAGAACATCATAATAGATGAGCACAGCCAAGAGGTAGCCAGTAACTTTTAGGCTACATTTTGATACTGCCCAGAATGGCTACAACAGCATAATATTGAACTAAGGGTATAGCTCAGTGGTAGACTGCTTGATTAACATGTGTGAGGCCCTGGTTTGATCCTCAGTGCCACAAACAAACAAAATCCATGATCCTTTCTGCCAGTGATACACTGTTTGGTTATGGTGTTCACAGCCTCTGTCCACAACTTTATTGCCTAAGTAGAATATATATTCCCTGTGGATATAACAGGCCACTCCTTCCCCCTGCAAAAAGCAAGTCCTAGGGAACATTCAGACGTACCCCGAAACTAAATTGAAAGGAACATTTAGGCCACCCATGAGTAACTTGTTTTCCCAGCTGTGTCTGTCAGTGGCCCTGTGCTTGGTCACCAGGCACTTTCCCAGAAAACAGCTGCACCTCCAGCTTACACATCTGGGGCTTGTTCCCTCTCGGCGTTTGCTTGGTTCAGCTCTTTGGCTCTTGGCCCCAGGTGTGTGCATGAGTTTCCTACGAGACTATAGAATTACAGCACGTTGGAGCTTCCCTACAGGATATCTAGTTTAAAATCCTTCATTTTGCAGAGGGGGCCAGTGAAGTTAAGTGATTTTCCGAATGTCATATGCTAGCTGGTTAGCAGTGCTAGAGAGGGCAAAAACTTTAATACTGTAGTTCAGTGTTCTTTTTCCCACTGAATGAATATACAAACATACATAGACAGAAATTCAATATATATAGCATAAATTATATATATTATATATATGGTCTGCCTAATCTATCTATACAGTAGAATCTCTTCTACTGAACATAACTAAACTATCTGACAACTATTCCAAGGCGCTCTCAACTGGCCTCAGGATTAAAAATCAAATAAAATGAAGGCTTCAGTAAGACAGGACAAAATCAGTAACAGACACCAATGCGATGCTGTCCACTTCCCAGGCAGGGGGAGCAGAGCCAGTTTCCTAGTAGTTTCTCCAGGTAATGAGTGTGACACGGCGAACTTGCTTCTCATCAGGGATGTAGTTCAGTTGGTTCAGGACTGACTCTCAGTTGGCAGGTTACTTTAAAATCAAGCTATTGAAAATGATTTACTCCCTCACACACACTTCTTTTCCCTCACACACACTTCTTTTTTTCTTTTTTTGGTCTTTTTGAGACAGGGTTTCACTATGCAGTTCAGGCTGGTCTTGAACTTGTTTTGTAGTCCAGGCTGGTCTCAAACTCACAGTGATCTTCCTACTTCAGCCTCCTGAGTACTGGCATTTATAGGCACTTGCCACCATGCTTGCTCCCATTCTTGTAATTACCATTTTAAAAAAAATTCTTTGAATGCCTAAGTTTATAGTGGCACAGTTTGTAATAGCCAAATCTTGGAAACAACCCAAGTGCCCATCAACTGGTGAATAGATAAAGAAGATGTGGTTTCTAAAAAAAAAAGGAATACTACTCTGCCATAAAGAAGGATACACTTGAGACATTTCCAGGAAAATGGATGCACCTTGGGTCCATACTGTTAAGTGAAATAAATTGGACACACATGTGTAAATACCACATTGTTTCTCGGTGTAAGAAATCGAAAGTGTAAACAAGGACCAAAATATGTAATAGGTATTGTGAAATAGGAAGAAAGTGTTCAAATGGAGAGGGGAGCAACAGAGAGAGGAAGGGGAAAGGAAAGAAGGGAAAAGTCACAAAAATGAGAAATGAAGGAAAACATGGAAATGACAACTCTGTACATGGAGCTGGGAGGTGGGATTGAAGGGAGGGAAAGGGAACAGGAAAAAACAAGTTGTATCACGTAGAAGTACAAATTCACTATGCTGAACATGATCATGGCGTATATCTAACATGTACCAATAAAATCTGATTTTAAAAAAATGTTGACCTTACACTTTTTAAATTAATGTAAGATCACATGCAAACGATGTAATACTGCTTCTCATGTAGTATAAGGACTTCTCAACAGTGTATTGAAAATTACTCTTTTTATATCTGTGTTCTGTTGCCAAGTATTTCACTTTTACATATGCTCTAAGTGCTAACACTTAAAAAAAATTCCTGTTCCCTTTCATGTGCAGGGTCAGATCTCTGCTCCTCAGCTTAAGCTACGCACTGCATCACCCTCACCCCATCTCTACATTAGGCTCTTCTAATCCTCTTCGATGCATTCGGTTACTACCTCCAAAATCATCCCTTCCACACGTTCAAATCCTCGGTGAGACCCTATCTGCTACAATTTTATTGAGGACAACACAAGAAGAAAACAAAAGAGTGTCTGTGGCTGTCAACCTATGAAACAGTCCTACTACTTTAATTCTGTGACGCTCTGAAGAAAGCAAAGCCATAGGGCTACAGAACCAGAGGCATCAATTGAGCAATGTGCACATCTGTTCGACCACCACTGACCTCACCGAACCACCACTCTATAAGGCGTATCGGGGGATGACAGTGGCTACATTCTCCCCCATTCCTGGAGGAGGGAATCCCCGCTGGTATGACACTGGGATTCCGAAATTGCTGGAGGATAGTGAGATGACACCCTTCTCACCTTTCTTTGCATTCTCTGTTTTAACTGTTAAGGAAACTCCTAAGCAAAGAACTCAAGCCATGCCCGCAATTTGTGTTTAAGCATGTTTGAGACGGACAGGAGCTGTGTATCAGCTGCAGTAAGCACGGAGTTGGAGAGCTAAGAGGGCACAGTGCAGACTCCTGAGAACCAAGGGAGGGTGTGGTTTGAGCAGGCAAATTCAGCACCAGGGCTGGAGGACTTGTTAGCCTCACAGTTCTGAGGCCTACACCTGTCCAGATGCTGCTTCCCATGGCACCCTGCACATTTTATAGGCATAAGGGAGAGGGACAGCTTTAGGCTGCATGTAATACTAAAAGACTTGATCCTCTGACACATCTGAGAGCCATCACTACTCAGCTCTATGAGGTACCATGGGCTACTTGGATGTAGTAATAGCCTACATGCCCATGAAGTGGTCCTCATAGCTTTTCTTAGCTTTTATTTTCTATCTGGACAAACAATGTGGCAATTCACAAAACAGAACACAAAATTTCACAAAACATGCTTTGTGATTCACACAGCTAATTTTTGTGTGCTTTTGATAGTTCTGTCAAATTTGTGAGAAATCTGTTATTTTTTCCCTGACATATTTGGAAGGCGTATGAAGTTGTTATAGTTGGACAACAGGGTAGCACCTCAGTCTGCATGTTTGTGTTTGTGTCTCCTGTAAATTAATATATTGAAACTGAATCACCAATGTGATGGTATCAGGAAACAGGACTTTTGAGACATGAGCAGGTCATGGGGACAGAATCCTGGTAAGTGCCTCCACAAAAGATGCACCACTGTGAGTGCTACATATGGAAAATATGTACTAATAAAAATGTTAAATAAATAAAATGCTAATAAACTAATAAATTCTAATAAGCTAATCAAATGTTAAGTAAATAAAATGCTATAAATAAATGAAGCACTAGATCTGCCTTGCTGTTTCTGGTACATGAGAACAGACCAAGAAGTTCCCATCAATAAGCCAGGATTCACCCTCATCAGACACTGAATATGCCAATGCCTTGATCTTGGACTTTCCACACTCTAGAGCTATGAGAAGTGAATTTCGGTAGTGCATAAGCTACCCAGTTTGAAGGACTTGTAAGGGCAGCCGAAAAAAGCAAAACAAGTGGAGCCGCTTTGTGCACCCAGCTATCTTCCCAGCATGGTTTACCATACTGGGATCCGTCTGATACAACGGCAAACAGAACAGGAGCTGTCCCCGTCCTTTCAAAGGAAAAAACAAGAGCTATGTTCCTGGCAGCCCCGAGGAAACCTTTGCTCTGATTTTTAGTCATCTCTTGCAGGCAGTCACAGGTCCCCTATGCCTGGTACGGACACTTGTGCAAGTAGAAGCTTGTCTTCCTCCCGAAGAATACAAGATCAGGTGCACAGCTTCGTGGCCGCGTCTCATGCTTGAACTTAGTTCCCATGTGTGTCCTCCTGGGGAGCCTTTAGAATTCATGAATACACAGTTATGTTCACTATTCCCTATCACAGCACTTCAAAAACTCTCAGGCACTTCTCCGAAGAGACCACAGAGGGGAGGTCCAGGAAAGAGAATTACCACAAGCAGTGGCCTGAGCAGCAGAGTGGCCAAGAGTCCAGCTAAGTGATATCAGGTTTAAGCGGCAGTCCAAGGAAAACATGGAGCAGGGGTCCCCACAGAGGGCAAGCAGCGGTCACTGTAGAATATCAAGAACAGAAATAAACAGAAACATGAAGCAAAGCCCAGACTGTTCAATGGGACTATATGAAATATTTACTGGGGAGTCACAGCATTAGAAAGGAGAACCTGGTAAACATTTCCCAGAGAACACATTTCCTAGATGCACAGATGTTATGGTTGATACATTGTGTCAACTTGGGGAATCTGCAGGTTTAACTAATGAATGATTCAGCCGGAAGCTGGGGTGCTTACTTTGTAAACATCCTGAGCCTGTGCAAGAGGAGGGCATGGAGATTGTGTGAGAGGCTCATGCCCCTGGGTGGAGGTAAGCTGTTTACAATGTAGGGGAAAAAAGGAGGCTGCTTGCAGCCATTCCTCCCTTTTGCTGGTTGTTTTTGCTGTGCTCTGCTGCCCTGAACAGTGTGTCCTCTGCCTTGTGCCACTCTTGCCTCTGAAGCAGTCAAGTATGGATTGAAACCTCCACAAACTGTAAGCTAAATAAACCTTTCCTTCCTTCATTTTGGGCGTTGGGTATTTTGTCGCAGCAACTAGAGAAAAGTAACCAAGACAACAGAATTATGAGATTTGGCAAGGCTGCTAATTATACCACCCTCACGTCTCAGCACCAGGGTCTAGCCCATTAAGCCACTTTGCACTTGGCCACAATGCCTGGTCCAGGGATAGGCATATGACTTGAGCCTGGCCAATCTTTTGATTGGTCCACCCAGGGACAGGCGTATAACTCCATGGTAGAGGGCTTGATTAGCATCAAACCCTGGGCTCAAGCCCCAGCATTGAAGGGAAAAAAGAATGTAGGCTAGGTATAGTGGCACACACCTTGTCTGTTACTTTTCTCTCGTTGAGACAAAATACCTGACACCCAGAATTAAGGAAGTTAAGGTTTATTTAGCTCAGTTTGTGGAGGTTTCAGTCCATACTTGGCTGGCTCCAAGGCAGGGTGGCACATGACAGGGAGTAACAATTCATGGTGGAAGACAGTACAAGCAGCAAGAGCAAAAGGGAGGAGCAGGTGGGAAGAGCAAGTTTCTTTCCCTTCCTTATACTGTGTTCAAACTACCTGCCCAGGGAGGGTGTAGCTCTCATACCCATAACCCCAACATTAGACCATGGATCAAGCATGAGGCTTTGGGAGGACATCCAGACACAAACCAGAACATGCCTGTAATCCCAGCACTCGGGAGGCTGAGGCAGGAGGATTGTTGCGAGTTCGAGACCAGCCTGGGCTACAAAGTAAGCTCAAGGCCAGCCTGAACTGCATAGTGAGACCCTGTCTCAAAAAGACCAAAAAAAAAAAATAAATAAATAATAATAATAATAACCCTTTCTATGATTCTGGTTTGCATGCCCAAATATCTGTATTTTAAGCATGTTATTTATACATATATTCCTATTTTTCTAAAGAATTCTATACAAATAGCATTTTTTGCCAGTGATATGCCACAAAGCTGAGAATCCTCAAACGGAAGGTACCAATAGTAATTTTAACCCTAAAATGGGCAACTTCATTCATTGGTCAGGCATGATAATGTTAGCAACGGTGAGTGTGCAAAAGGGCCAGAGCCCCTTACAAGCAGGACTGTGAGGAAATGACCTCACCAAGGGGTCAAATCAACAGTACACATTTGGCAGGGACTTTTGTGTTCACCTTCCTAATGAACTGAGGGAACAAAAAGGAGACATAGCATGGGCCTGCTGCCCAATGTGCATGGAGGCCAACACTTTGGCATTAGGTTTTTGCAAAAAGCAAAACTTTTGCAAAGTCAACCTATAAGGAGGTTCGGAGCTGAAAGAAAGAAAAAAGACCTGAACTCTTATCAGTTGACTGTGAGAGAATTTATAGGAAGGAAGGGGGATGTCTTGGTTACTTTTGTCTTGTTGCTAGGACAAAATACCTGACACCCAAAATTAAGGAAGGAAAGGTTTATTTAGCTCACAGTTTTGGAGGTTTCAGTCCATACTCAGCTGGCTCCAAGGCAGAGTGGCACATGGCAGAGGGCAACAGTTCAGGGCAGAAGAACATGGCAAAGGAACAAGGGATGGGGAGCAAGCCTCTTTCCCTCCCTCACATTGTATGCAAGCCACCTGCCCCAGGGCGGGTGTAGCACTTACACCCGTAATCCCAGCACTGGACCACGGATCCATCAAAAACTCTAGAAGCCCACACCATGACTGCATGAGGCTTTGGGGGGACATCATACATAAACATAATGGAGAAGGAGAAGTTGATTGGATGGCTAAGAAGGGGAGATTTAAATTTCTTTTGCTCAGGTATAGACAGTCATCATGGCTGCTCACAGGTGGTGTCTTTTGGCAGAACTCTGTTATAGAGGTTATTGGGTGTGCCAGCTCAGCTATTATTAAAATGATCTTTTGGCTCCTCTCCCAATTTCTTGTTTATAGTTCCCCTGGGAATCCTAAGGACCAGAGAGATGATTACCTGAGCAAAATTGGCTATCTGTGGTCTTCAGTTGCAGCAAATTGTACTACCGGTCACAATTTCTCACCAAATTTGCTGTCCCTCTCAGGGAAGGATTATACCTCTTCACTCCACTGACAGTGGGCTTGGCCAGGTGTACTTGTTCTAGTGAAGAAATACGAGCAGGTTAATATGTATCAGTTCCAGGCCCAGTGTATGGTTTACCAGAATCACTTTTTTCTCCCAGAAGAGGTCTACACTGCTCTGAATACAGATAGCTCATCAGCCCGGGACCTGACATGAAGACAACCCAAGGACAGCCACACTGTCCTGCCATGGACATGGATGCTATTTTGAGAAAGAAAATTTCCTGGTCGTAAGCCACCTTGAGAATCTGTCCGTACCACAGCTGAACCGAGCTTATCTTGACTGATATATTTACCATGCTGTCATGCGTATCAAACAAGATTGTTTATTCTCCCAGTGGTTAGTCTGCCTTCATTCTTTCCAGTGTTAAGTGGTATTCCCTCACCTCTGCATGCTTAGGGAGGGAAGTCTAATTTCTGCCCTCACAGGTGACTTTTAATAAAGTTAAGCCATTCCTGGTAGTTTCTTGCACTTGCTAGTATGAAGCTGAAGTGCTCTGAAGAGGCCGAGTCTGTATAAACATTCTGCAGACTGACCTTAGAATATTGTGACTATGGAGAAATGGAATATTGAGAACCAAAAGTATCTTGGGCTACCTTAAGCCTTTTAGAAAAATAGCCATTTACTTTGAGCCTTTATATCTTTTTTTTTTAATTTTATTTTAAAGACAAAAGAACGGAGACATATGAACCAGAAAAGACATAAACAATACAGAAAATACAAAGTTATACAGAATATAGTTGGGAATTAGCACTGGATGTTGTATTACATAGTTATCTTCACATTAGTTAACACAAAAACATTAAAGAAAATACCAAATTATAGATAAGATAGTAGGGGATTTGCACTGGATGCTGTATAATATAAAGTTATCTTCATTTCTGCTAATACAAAAACGACTGAGGAAATACAGAATTATAGAGAACACAGAAGGGAATTAGCTCTGGATGCTGTCCTACATAAATGTCACCTTCACCTTTGTTACTCAGGTTACACAGACGATGGCCCATTTGATCATTCAATTTTTCTCCTCCCTCATCTCCGTTGCCCTACCACTCAATCAGTCATCTTCCCTGTGACAATAACTGTACTCCTGGGTTTATCTATATCCTTGGACTCTCGCCCTGGGAAGACATATAGCTGCCTCAGACCATACCACAACATACATGGGTGTATACAAACTGCCACAGTCGGAGGTGGGAAAGCACATATGCTCACAGCGGACCGCCCAGCTCCACCCCGTCGCCGTGCCATGGGTGGGGGCGGGTCCAGTCCATGAGGTGCCCTGAGCGGGGCCCTCAGCGGAGCAGCCACGGGGCCCACTTTTGAGCCTTTACATCTGACCTAAAATTCCTATATTAGGAAAATCTGCAAGGATACATTACTAAGCTTAGAGGACTTTTAGCTCCCATTGACCTTATAGCTAAGAATGCTATAAAATAACAACTGAAATCTGTAAAATGGTCTCGCTGTTTTTCTGCAGCCCTCCTACCTAACGCCCCACCAACGTTTTTGTTAAATGCATTGATTCACAACCTTCTTTGTAACTATAAGTTCATGTAGCCTCTTCCACAGAGAACACGTCTTTTACGCTAACTTAAGTCCATGTTGTTGGGCCATGGACATCTCATATTTGGCTTAGAATAAATGATTTTCCTATTTGCCTCAAAACAGAGTTGTTATATTACATCGGCACTAGTGACAGTGTGTGAGACTATGGGAAGTGCACTTCAGGGCTTCTGATAAAGGATTTCCTTACTGACAGAAAGAGACACATGAAAATGCTGCGTGTGGTGGTACATGCCTGTAGGAGGCTGAGGCAGCAGGATCACTGTGAGTTTGAGGTCAGCCTGAGGGGTGAGTTCAAGGCCAGCCTGCGCAAAAAACCAACACAAGAAAGTGAAAACGAGAGGGAAGAAAAGAGACACATGGGAAGAACAAAGCATCTCTACTTCTACTGGAAGTCGTATATGTATGTCAGCTGCCATTCTGGCAGCCATTTTGTATTAAGAGGGCACTATCCTAGAGATACTAGAATGAAAAGATAGCAAAACTTGGTCTTGTTTGTGGTACTGGGGATTGAACAAGGGTCCTAGGCAAGTGCTCTACCACTGAGCTACATCCTCAGATTATTTATTTTTAGACAGGATCTTACCAAGTTGCCTAGATTGGCCTCAAATTGTGAATCTTCTGCCTCAGCCTCCCAAGTAACTGGTATTACAGGCATGCACTACCTTACCTGGTGAAAAATCTAGGTTCTTGATTATGTTATGGGGGTCTTAAATGAACTAACTGTAGAGCTGATCAGTCCCCAGTTTTCTTGTTACATGGAATAATACATTTTCCTAATTGTTTAAGACAGTTGAATCTGGAATGGAAGGGAAAAGAATGAGTTTAGTTTTAGGGCCACTAATGTGTCCCTAAAAGGAATCCTTTCCTATTGCTCAGGAGACATGAGGATTGAACTTGAATTGGGGAGTCATCTGTAGAGAAATTACATAAAGCAATATATCAGTCTGCTCTGCCTTAGTATAACAAAATACCTGAGATAATCATTTTATAAAAGAAGGAAAGTTTATTTGGCTGTTTTGAAGGTTTCAGCCCACAGCTGGTTGTCCTGTTGCTTCTCAGCCTACGGCAAAGCTGTACATCAGCATGGAAGCGCATGGCAGAGGAAGTAAAGAAAAAAGGATTCAGCTAAGGTCCTAACATCCCCACAGCCAGTGACCTAGTGTCTGCCCACTAAGTTCCACATCTTAAAGGTTCCCCCACGTCTCAAAAGTGCCACAGATTAGCAACCTAGCCCTTAACCCGTGGCCCATTGCAGGGTTATCCAAACCATACATAACTTATCTTAGAAAATAATCCTATACCTAGGAGAGATACCTCTATCCTTAAGGAATTTTGATGATATAAGAAAACATTACACACATTCAAGAGTGGTCATTTCCTAAGTGGATATGCTTCTGTCTCGCCTCTGGATACATCCTAGAAAAGGGGATCAAAGAGATGACAGAAACTGCCTAGTAGGAGGGGCAAAGATAGTCTACAAGGCAGTGGTTACCACACCTGCATCCTCAGACACTCCTCAAACCCGAGCCTTGAGGAAATTGGCAGCCATTTGCATACGACTTAATTTTAGAGTGGATGGCTTTGAAAATGGATTAGAAGCAACTAAATCCACTGACTCACAGGCAGCTTTAGCAAATTGTCATCCCAGTAAAGTACGGTTCTCACCACCTTACATTAGACAGACCATGCTTGTTTTGGCAGCACATACACCTTAGATGGACAAAAGGAAAATAAACTGAGGTTCTCTGAAGAAGTCACACCCACACTAAACATCCCACAGACTGCTTAACTGTGGCTGAGAAAGTTTCTTGGGCTATCTTAGTCCTTTTAATAGCCATTTATTTGCAGCGTGGGTATCTGGCAAAACTCTTGAAATCTATTGCTAAGCTTAAGACCTGCGGCTTCCATCAACCCTAGTTAAGAATGCAAAAGAAAGCATCTGAAATTGACAGGAAAGACTTTCTCGCCCTGCTGTAGCTTGCTGAACTAATGTCCTGTCAAAATACTTCTTGAATATACTGATTTATGACTTTCTTGGTTCTGTGGCTATGAAAGTTCATGTAACTTCTTTCACAGTGGACCGTATCCTTCGAGGTAATTTGAATCCAGGTACTGGGCCCATGGTCACTCCTATTTGGTCCAGAATAAACAGTTTTCTTATTTCCCATAAAACAGAGTCATTATTTTACGTTGATTCGTCTTCGAGCCTATTTGTGTAGCATTACTTCCAAACAGGTATGGGGCAGGACCTTCTGGAATGAGGGTCATAGGAGCTGTTATCAAAAGGTAGGTCAGAGAATTTCTTCAGGACCCTGTCCTACATAGGAAGAAGGAAGGTTACATCAGTATTTCTAGGCTTTAAAACTGCCTTTAGGAAAGAGGAGTTCCAGTTTCTATAACCCGACTTGGGGAAGGTGTATCCTGGTTTCTGTGGCATATCTTGGGGAACAGGGGACCAGATAAAGAATGATCGCGGAATGTGTCTGAAAGAGACTGTGCTGCAGAGGGCTGCCTTCGAAGCACTCAGTATGTCAAAACATCCGATTTTGCAGTATTTTTCCTGAGCTCCAACAGTACCCTACGGTGACTCTGTGGGAGCCTTGTGGGAAACATCAGAGTAAGCGCTACAGCTCCCATGGAACATGAAGGAAAAAGTCAAACTCCAAGTGGATTTGTGATTAAAATGCTGGAAATTGCTAACCTGAAGGCACAAGGTTACTACTGTTACTTTGAGAAAACACATGCAGGGGCTGCAAGGAGGTATATTTTGTAAGACAAAGATTGCTCAAAAAAAATTATTTTTTAAATGTCATTCATAGAGAGCTTTTCCAAAGGCACATCTTCAATGGGCAAATGCATACACCTACATATTTACCGTGCAGTGTATACCTCCCCTGAGACATCTCATTTCCAGTTCTCCTTGCTGGGCCTACCTTGAAATTATGAAATTACTCATGCTTCCCTATGCAGAAAGAGAGAGAGAAAAGAAAAAAGAAAGAAAGGAGAGAAACATATTTTAACGAGCGAGAAGAGCAAATGCAATCTTTAAAGGTGGCCAACTTCAGTCCTACAATCACTCAGAAAGGAAAGCTGGCTTTACACACTGCTGCCTGCAGGAAGGACTTGCACCTGGCAGGAACACGGATGCTGCCGGAAGATGACTCAGTTATAAGGCTGGAGAAATGGGACAGGCAGTGAGAGGAGGGAGAAGACAGCGGTCCTGCTAACCGAAAGCGTCTTAAATTTGTTTTTACGACACGGAGCTTGTTATGGCCCAGAGCTGGTGCAAACCAGGAGGGGGTGCCCAGTGTAATAAAATCTGAAACCCCGAAAAATGCACTTTTTGAACCAGAGGCTGCTAAAACTCAACCTCCCTTACATCCCACTCCGCCTTTAGGCCAGAATTCGGGCGCAAAATCTCTCTGCTAAGGGTCCAACGGGGACTGAGCCGGATGACCTTCGCCAGGCCTCGGAGTCTCCTCTGGGAAGTCCCCGAGGCCCTCTCCCGCGCTCCGTGGGCAGCTGCCAGCGCCCCCCGCCCCAAGCGCTCGGGACGCCTTTGGGGCGTCCCCCTCGCCACCCACTGCGCCCCGCCAGCGGGACCCTGACACCCTCGCCGCCCTGAGCCCCGCCCGAGCCCCTCCCTCTTCCCAGCGCCAGCCGCGGGTCCAGGCCGGGCCGGGGACGCGGCCCCCAGGCTCACCCCGGAGGCCAAGGGCTCCGCCCGGCCCCGCCGTTCTCCGCTCGCCGCCGCAGGCCCGGCCCCCGCCCTCCCGGGCGCCGCCCGCCAGGCACCTCCGCAGCCGGCCGTGCCGCCGGCCCGCGCCCACCGCCGCCGCTGATTGGCTGGGCGGCCGGCGGCGGCGCGGAGCGGCCGGGCCGCGCGCTGGGTCAGGGCTGCAGAGGCCCCTGGCGCACTGGCGGGAGTGGAGTTGCGGCGCTCGCCCGACGCCGGCCCTGCGGAGAGAGCGGTCCGGGGCGCCGAAGGTCCCCTGCGGGGCGCCGCCGCCGTGGCCGCCATGTGCTCCCAGGTCTGGCTCCTAACGGACCGGCGCCTCAGCGAGGACTACCCGCAGGTGCAGATTCTGCGCGCCCTCCGGCAGCGCTGCTCCGAGCAGGACGTGCGCTTCCGGGCGGTGTTCATGGACCAGCTCGCCGTCACCGTCGTCGGCGGCCACCTCGGTGAGCGAAGCGAGCCCCGGGAGGGCGGGGAGGCGCTTCGGGGTCCCAGGGCCTCCCCCACCGAGTCGCCTTCGGGTCCCGCGGCCAGCCGCTCTTCACCTGGGGTAGGGGGAAGCCCGTCATCTTGATAGCCTCTGTTAATCTCCACTGTCTGCCCTGAGGCCAGGGTTTGAGGACGAGATTGGTTAATTTACTTAGGGGACTTTGTGTTGTGAAAGACCCGGTTCACCTGAAGCCTCCCGGGTGTCCAAGGAAAATGAGGCTGCAGACACCAGATTCGCAAATTCTATTTGCATGGATACCTCGTCAGCTTAGACTCTGCAATTTAAGAAACCCACTCTAAATGTACAAAATTTGCTATTATGTTGGCTGTTTTGAAAACTTTTCCTGCAGCGTGTACGCATGGGTGGTGCTGTGCAATGAATATTATTTACAAACTCGAAACCTACATATGGGGGAAATGTGAGGAAGATGGGAGCTACCTCTGGAGTGCAAAGAGCAGGAGGACCTTTGATAGATTTTCTTTGACTCATCCTCCTTCTTAAAAGTGTTGAATTCTGAATCCAGAAAAGCCAGGGTTTCAGGTACACATTGTTCTGACCTTACTGATCACTCCACTGCTGTACACAAGAGGTTTTCAGGGGTAAGACATGGTTATCATCTGTGACCCTGACCTGGAAAGGTGAAGTATGTTTTCAGATATTCTGTATTGTCCTTACTGCGTAAGCGTTCTCTGACTTAAGAATCTGTGATTTAGGAACTTCTCACTCAGTGGCTTGCTAGTTGTCCCAGTGCTCTGCTAGAGGCTTCAGGGGGTCGAGGATGCAAGGTGAGTCCCAGTTGGTCCCAGTTCAGGGTGGTTATAGGGATATTGTCCACATTACTTCACCGTATCTGTTTAAGTAGGCACATACAGTACTTTTGTTAGACAAGCAAAGGGATTCCAAATTCTGAGCAAGCTCCTTGCAAGGGAGCTTGTGAACATGACCTATCTCTAAGTGGAATATATGTGTTGTAGATCTTTTCTCCATTTGTTTATCTAAACCATATGTAATGTCAGGTTGTGTATCCTGTTGGACAAATGCACTGCAAACCTCAGGTGCCTTACATTTAGCCTAAAGCAGTGTCTTTCAAATGTAAGGAGTATGTACCTTCTGTCTATCCTTGATTTGCTAAAACTCTCGCAGTTCAAATACAGTCCTAGATTCTGAACAAGGAATTTGCAGACCTGGAGTCTTATTACAGTTTTGGTGTTAACAAGTATCTTGGCTTTACTTTGGACAAGTCACTATGTTTTTGAATTTGAAGTTTCTCATTTAGGAAACTAAGTGTTGAGGTTCCTCCAGCCTGAAAATCCTGTTTCAGTACTATGTTTAAAGAGGATCATCTGAAGAGGTGGCTGATCAAGGTTATATCTTTACACCCCCCAAAATGAGCTTGCTTATTTATTTTTCTTTTACAACTTGCAAATATGTCTCTATTTTTAGGTACAGTAACCAGAATTTCACACCGTGTTTATTTTGCAGACTTATCACAAAGTCTGTAAAAGTAGGAAGATGCTCTCTGTATTTAAAACTTCATTTGAAGAACCAGCCTTAGAAAAAGCAAGAAATCTAGAGTTGCAGAAACATTTAAACCTTTCTGTTCAGTGTCTTAAAATTGAGTGAAATTAATGTGTGAAAGTACTTCAGTCTATCCACAAACCAGGAATTCCTGCTTTTTAACAAGAAAATCTATACAGCTATTTGCTTGGTCGTCAATGGAGAAATTGAAGATAGATATTTTGATGCAGCTTTAATTGTTAATTCTGAGGTACCAGCGCACAGATCACAGCACATAAGACAATCTTACATGATCATGGTTTCCAACTCAATAAATATTTTTGAAATAGTAAATATTATTTGAAATAATAAGTAGATTAAATAATAAATAAAGCTCATCTGAGCTCTATTTCCCAATTCCTTCTGTAGTCACTACAGAATACCCTAGACAATGTGTCGAGCCATTATTCCCCTGAAAATTCATAGTTTTCCTAACACAGGAATGTATATTTATACTGAAACTGGTGCTCTTTCCAACTTGAGGATTACCTGAGCCCTGGGAAGGACCTTGAGATAATCTATTCTAATTCATTTATTTTATGAAGAACTTCAGACTCAAATGGATGAAGTAACTTCCCCAGTGTCATCCAATTGGTTGGTGGTTATATTGTCAACTTTCCCTTGCTGGGACAAAATACCCAACATGCACTTGTCCTTAAAGGGGAAATTTTATTTTGGCTCATGATTTCTGAGGTTTCAATCCGTGGTTGGCTGGTTCCAAGGTAAAAGTGTCATGGTGGGAGGGCATGACAGAGCAAAGCTGCTTCGCTCAGGGCAGCAAGGGAGCAGAGAACAGGGCAAGAGCTGGAGAATGAGTCCTCGAAGTCCTACCTGCATGACCCTTGCTTGGATCCAAAGCATCCCCGTGCTTTATTAATCGAGCTGTCTCTCAATCCAATCAAGATAAACCATCCCAGCAATTTAAAACCCTGACCTTGTGCTGGGGGCAGAGATAGCCCTGGGGTCAACCCTCAGCACTGTGAAACAAAGCTCCCAAACACTTACCTGCAAATTCTCAGTCCATTGATGCCGAATGAGTGTGACTTAGATATCTGCAATCTGTAGTGTCTTTCTCCATAGTTGTGGAATTGAACTGAATTAAATTGAAGTAAGACGCTGACTTTGCAAAGGAATTTTATAGCTTAGGACATTAAGGTACCGCCTGTACAAAGCCTTTGTGCCTTTGCTCCTTTCTCTTGCTGCTGTAGATTAATGTAGGGGTATAATGAAGCAGTGGGCCTGGGGAAGGTACAGGTAGGCAGTATGCCACCTCAGCCAGGGGCTTCCTTCATCCGGGGGTTTGAATTCCAGGTTGTATCCAGATACCTGGCAATAGGATTCTTCCAAGAAGAGATTAAAAGTCTTAATTATAAAGATTGCAAATTTTTACATGATACTATATTTAAACTGAAAACACTGTCCACATACAAGGTCTCATGATTATTTTTATTCCAGTAACCTGCCCTCCCCAACATAACTGGGTGGGAAGAAGGAATGACGCCCAAGGGACTGAAGCAGTTCTGCAGAACCCATCCTCTCTTTGCTTCCCTGTGTGTAAGGTAGTGAAAATCATATCCATCTCTATTTCCTTTTTAGAAATTGCAGCTTCCTCATTCTCCAACAAATGTGTATGGATTATTCTTAACCCTAGAGACAAGGCAGTGAATGCACCTAGTAATAGTTATAACAAAATCCGTGTGGTGCTCTATGCCAGTCATGGGTCTAGGTTCTTTTTACATATTAACCCTTACAAACACCAAGAAGGGTCACTGGATGCATAGTACTGCATGGGCCTTGGCCTGGCTCTCAGTGACTCCGGCCTGAACACTTTCTGTCTCATCCCTTCCATTCTGTCTCACAGGTCTGCAGATACACACTTCACCACGTTACTCTTCAGCTCCGGCCTGGCCTGGCACTGAACTCGGTCTGGTTGAGAAGCCCATTCTCTCTCACGTGGTGAATTTTTATTCATCCTTCAAATCTACCAAAGTTACTCATCTCTATAAAGTCTTTCTTGAACTCTGTCCCTAAACAGTCACTCTCTTCCAACTGCTGCCAAATAACATTATCTATACCTTTAAAAATAGCACATCTTTTTATCTGTAATTTATATATTTACAAGTTTATATACCTTTTGTCCTTGAGTGAATAACTGGGGGTTCCTCAAAAGTGTGCTTCGTAACTACTATATAGATCTTCACGTAATGTTTGTGGAATGGCTGAGTGCAATGCCCTGCAGGCTAATTTGAAGCCTTTTATTGTAATTAGCCTTGGTGTTTAGGAGATCTTGATTGATGTAAATATTTTTGTGATGAGCCATTAAATGAGGACAGATTTAGTAGAAAGAGCTAAATTCTTTGACTACCCCCAGTCTAATTCATTAACTGGTTCCAGAAACTAGTCACAAACTCAGGGACAGATACTAAGACCAATGAAATGAGTCTGAGCTGGGAAATGAGGTTGTGTTGTAGTTTGTCTCTTAGGAGCAGAATGATTCAGCATTCTTTCTCTTTTAAGAGCAAAAACCTTGGTGACCCTATAGCAATTCCTGTCATTATTATTATTAATTATTACTATCTTGTCAGTGCTGAGGATCAAACCTAGGACCTTAGCTATGCTAGGCAAGCACTCTACGACTGAGCTATATCCTCAGCCACAGACGGAAATTTCTAGGTCAGCCTCTTCAAATCAGTGTTCTAGGATCCTTTTGCTTGGTTCCTTGTAGCAACTGGTAAGATTTGAGAGGGTTGAGAGAGAGGAATCCTAAGTAAATTTATATAGATGGTAGCTTATGTCTACCTCCCAGAAGATAACAGAAGGCCTTGCAGACAGGACAGGCTCCCATCTTGATGCAAGAAGATGCTAGCTAGAAAGGGTACCGTGCTGTGTTAATCAGTTTTCCATTGTGACAAAATACCTGAGAAAATCAACAAAAAGGAAGACAGATCTTATTTGGGTTTAGTGAAAGAAAGATGTCAGCTTCATCGTGGCCAGAAAGCAAAGCAAGAGAGAGGGGAGTCCACGGGCAAAATATACCCCCTGAAACGTGCCCCCAGTGACTTCTTGCAGCCAGGCCCTGTCTCATAAAGTTCTCACCACCTCACAGTAGTACCACCAGCTGAGGACCAACCACCGAACCCCAGAACCCTGGGAAGCGTTGCAGATCCGAACTGTAACACGTGATGACTTCTGCGCATAGCGTAGCCCATGGTGGCGCCACAGCAGGCTGTTTGCTATCACCAAAATCTCTAGAAGGCTTGCCATCACTGAGCCAGGCCTCTAGCCTCGTTTCTACAGCCCTGTGCCCGACACTTGGTGATCCTGGTGACACTGCCATGCAGCCTCATTGGAGACAGAAGTTGGAAAAGGAGCAGAAGCATCTACTGTACAGCATTTCATGAGTGAAGGCAGGGGAACAGTTTAACTCACAGTCCACATTCATATCTGTAGGCTGATCTCAAGGACTGAGGGGCGTCGAATATTTAGTCTATGTGTTACTCGGTGGTTTTAGAACTACCTCATAGACTGTGTTGGCTGAGTTATAAACCACTGAATTGGAATCCTTTGCAGACATCAAAGCTGCATTCACAGATTTCCAAACCACCTATTGCTGCTACCATAACACTTCCACCACTGTTAACCTTGCCTGCTGGCAAGGGGACAGCCATCACTCGGAGAGGTCGCAGTCATGCTCACCTAGCCGTGGGCCCCCCCACTTCCCTTCCTAGTGTGCAGTCCGCTGCCATTGCAGGTGCATTCTTTCCATTCTCAGCCACTGCAGCCCCTTCCCTGGGTACCTCCTTCACTGCTCTGAGAATCTGGAGTTTATATTGTTTTCATACAACTTACAGCTTGGTCTGAAATTATTGGTCTACTTCCATTTAACCTCTCACTGTTAAAAAGTAACCTAAGGCTCCACCCTGTGAAAAGGATAAATTTATATTCATCTTGATTCTTTATTCCTTCATTTCTATTATTAATGCTTTAATATGTATCTAATCTGCACAAAAATCCATTTGTCCCACATGTTTCTTTCATTATTGAGCATCTGCTCTGTGCAGGACACCGAGATAAGCACTGGAGATGTAGTGGAGAGGGAGCGTGGGTGTGGCCATGTCTTCATTGTGGCTGTGTTGTTCACTCACTCACTCATTCATTCATTCATTCATTCGTTTGTTCTGTCAAAAAGTATCTGTTGCCTGCCTGCTGTGTGGAAGATACATTCTAGTGCCAAAATAAAAGAGCCAGAGACCTCTGTCTCTCAAGGAGATGAGATTCTAGATGGGTAAGTTAGGATATAAATAAGGGGAGTAAAATACATAGTACAGTATATTTGTTTTTTTAAAAAGTTGAGGAAGAGCAGGGAAGTGGTTTGTAATGTTAGGTTGGCCGGGTGGGGTGGTCTTCACCCAGGGTGGTGTGCTGTGGAGATCTGGGGGAGGCGAGCACGCAGGCCGTTAGACATCTGGTGGAGTGGTTCTGGTGCAAGGGGATAGCAAAGATGCCAGTGCAGCAAGCAGAGCGCATGAAGGGCAAAATAATAGAGGGAGGCAGAGAGGTGGGTGGGAGGGGAGCAGATACGGAGGGCCGTGAGGGTCATCAAAAGCCTTTGGCTTTTATTCTGGATGAGCAGGGGCTCCACTGCAGGGTTTTCAGCAGAGAAGTGATGTGATCTGCACCATGGCACTCGGGGTCCTTTGGCAGCTACTTGGAGAATGGATCCGTGGGAGTAAGGGTGGAACAGGGAGCCTGGGGAAGGTTGCTGTGATAATTCGGGTGAGGTGAAGACTGAAATGATTTCAGGGAAGGAGGTGAAAAGTGACTGGATTTAACCAGTGTTGTCAGGATTTGCTTCCTGGATAAGAAATTGGATGTTCAGATAAGACGAGTCAAGGAGTTTTGACCTAGGCACTTGGAAGAAAAACATGTGCCATTTACTCATACGGGAAGGGTGAGACGGGAGTAGGTTTGGGCAGGTGCTGAGCGTCGGAGCTGAGTCTGAGATGCCCAGTGAGTGTCCAAGTGGAAATGTGGGTGGATGCGTTTGGCAGAGATTGGGGGGTTTGCTTGAAGATAGCAGAGTAGGGGTCTGTTTGTACCGTTAAGGGAGGGATGTATCTGGAATAGAAAAAGGAAGGGTCCCAGGATGGAGTGGTGGGCACTACGGAAAGAGGAATAAACAGGGAAGAGCTGAGAGAAGGAAGAGGGAGGTGTCCTAGAAGCCAAGTGGAAAAGGTAGCTCAAGAGGGAAGACTTACTCGGGTAATGTCAAGCACTGCTGACATCTGAGGACCGAGGACCGACTTAACGATGCCAATTTAGCATTAGCGCCTGTAATAAGGACAGTTTTAGTGAAGTGATAGAAAATAGTGGATAGACCAATCTTAGAAACTTTATTGTAACAGAAAGACAAAAAAGATGAAGGCTCAACAGAGTGAGAGGCTTTTCTCAAAGAAGGGAGAAATAATGTGTTTGCATGCTGATGTTGATGACCCAGTAGAGAGGGAGAAACTGATGGTGCCACAGAGAGACAAATGGCCAGAGCTGTATCTTAAGGGGATGAGAGGAGCTGGGAGCCACTGCATATATTGATGGGTTGGTGTAAGCCGGGAGTAAGGACAGGTACTGTGACAGTCCAGCCAGTGTGTGTAGAGAGAAGATAACCCGTAAGTCTGAAGCAGTCGGTGGGTAGACATCATGTTGGGAACTAACAGAGGTCTTCTCTGATTGCTTGACTTTTTTTGCATATAAAAGTGAGCATGAAAAGGGACAAAGAGGGGCTGGGAATGTAGCTCAGTGGAATAAGTGCCTTCCTGGCAAGTGCAAGGTCCTGAGTTTGGTCCCCAGTACTGCCAAAAAAAAAAAGAAAAAAGAAAAGGGACAAAGAGAAAGAAGTAGTGAAGGTTTGAAGCGGGAAGAGAATGTATGACGTAGGGCTGAGGTTGAATGAATAGGTCAGGAAAGTAGGATTGCTGGGCACCATTGAGGGTGCCCCTGAGGCCAGCGGGCTTGTGCACTTTTCCCTGGATGTGTCCCATGCGGCGGCATGCACAGGGAGGAAGCCGAGCATTGGATCATCGTGACCAGAGCGGTGGTTTAGTCCAGCAAGCACTGGTTTCAAGGATTTGAGGGCGCATGCAAGAGAGTGATTAGGAGGGACTGGGGTAGGGAGGGAGGGGCACTGTGAAAGGATGGGGAAGCCATGCCTGGTAGTTCCCAGCGGGGTAGAGGAAGGCTGGAGCTGGGATACTAGCGAAGGAAGCTGGAAAGACAGGACATGGGGTTGGAGATGGTGGGGATGACGGCTACGCGCTGTGTAGTGTGTTTGGGAGTATTGTCTTCTTAAGTCCTGGGGACAGTGTTTGTTTTGTGCCCTTTCTCCCAGCCCCATTTCCGTAAGATGGTGCCTGTGCCTCGGGACCCTCATGCATCCCTTTGGCCCTTAGAACTTGACTCCCTGGGGCCACTTGTGACCACCAGCATCTGCATGTCTGTGTGGTGGCTTTCTCTGGTCACAGGAGCCCTCTCTGCTCATACGTGCATGGTGCATCAGAAGGGCCAGCAAACTAAAGCTGTACCCCTGTGTGGGTCTCAGTCGAATGCTGAGCTTGGTTATAAATGTACTAAAACGCCAACTCCCTGGCACCCAGGTGAGGTCAGTGGGGGTGTGTTTGTACTGATCCTCAGCAGGGGTCAGCCCCAGAAGGTGGTAGCTCATGTGAAAAGATATCCTTCATTTGTCACATTCTAGTGTTTCCTGAAATCCTTGCCCATGTAGGCTACTGGCACTTAAATGGCGGCCTGAGGGTGAGCTTCTGGACAAACCCAAACTAGCACTGAGAATGACCCAAAGTAGGTGCTAACTAAATATTTGCTGACTTAATGCATAAAACCGTAGATGTGTTGCATGAATGAATGATTTACATCATATCTGTCTACCTCCACAAGGAGACTGTAAGCTCTGGGGGGGTGGGCAGAGATGCCTAATCTTTGTGCTCCTGTATAACTGTGTCTGACTCATACCAACTGCTCAGCAAGGTTGAATTGAATTAAATAACTTCAAAACAGCAGTAGTTAGGTAGAGAGAGAAAGTGGCCAAATAAATAAATGGATTTTAGTGAAGTGGGAGTGAGATTTCTTCGGGCATCTTCCCAAAGAACTTGAGAGTGAAATGAGCAGTGGTGATAGCCTGTACCCAAGAGTAAAAATAACGCCCTTATGGATTATGAGTGTGAGTGCTGCCTCGGAAATGTGGAGCAACCCTATCTCAAAATAAAAAATATAAAGTGCTGGGGGCATAGCTCAATGCAGTGCCTGGGTTCAACCCCCAGTATTGCAAGAAACCAAACTGAAATAAAACAACATTTCTTGTGAGCAGTGCTGGGGAGAGAGCAGAAAGAAATGAGGGAAAAGCTGAAGAGTGAGCTTAGCCAACTGGTGTTCAGATCACGCATCTGCTCATTGCACAGCAAGATATCCCCAAACACTGCCTGGACCACCCCCTTTATTTATCTTGTTGCTCTCTGATCCCTGCGGAGCTTCATTTCCAGCCATGAATGATCCTGCTGCAATACAAAGGCTGACAAGATGCTGTAAGCAAAGTCCTTGTGTGGTCATCTGCATCAGCACCCTGCTACTTCCTTATTTCTGCTGCCCGGGGCTTGGAGAGACCCTATCTCAGAATAAAAATACAAAGGGCTTGCCTTACACACGAAGGCATTTTCTCCTGGTGCACAGGAAGCCAGTTTGTGATACCAAGCATGTTTATGTGGGCACACACACACACGTATGTAGTGTGTTTACACAGGTGGGAAGCATGGTAACCCATTATATAAGTTTTACATAAATGCCAAGACATTTACAGTCAAATCAGTTCCAGTGATCCAGACTATAAGATGCTTTTATTGTATTTGTTTGTTTGTTTGGTACTAGGAATCAAACTCAGGATCTTGCACTTGCCAGGCAGGCGCTTGTGCCACTGAGCGATGTCCACAGCCCTTTAAGATACTTTTAAATGAGATAAGTGAAAGTTTTTAGCAGAGCACCTAAAGATGTTCAATAAAATTGCTAGCCAAATTCAAATCTGAATTTATAGCTTTTTTATCATCCCTGTTTTTGCTTCCCTGTATTAGTAGGAATGATTGAGAATGTTGTTTTAAGTTTCAGAGCTCTACTTTCAAATAACAATTTGCATATTTCACACTAAAGCTAATTATTTTTATTACAAAGTGTATTTCCTTGCTATTGCACATACAAAAGCAAAAGTCTAGTTTTGTAAAGTTTTATCCTGATATATGGGTTATAGAAAACACATTTAATCATTGGGAAGTTGCTCTAGTTTGCTATATTGTATTTTGGCGGTTGTTTTATTTTGATTTGAGACAGGGTCTCATTGTGCAATTCAGACCAGCTTTGAACTCACAATGTAGCCCAGGTTGTCCTTGAAGTCATGGCGATCCTCCTGCCTCAGCCTCCTAAATGCTAGGATTACAGATTACAGGCATATGCCACCATACCCATCTTTGCTATATTGTCTTTAATATATTAAAATATTTCCAAATATAGAAAGTTTAAAAAAATCAAAACACAATTACCTGTGAAAGAGCCAGGGCTATAGCTCAATGGTGTAGCACTTACCTGGCAAGTACAAGGTCGTGAGTTTGATTCCCAGTAGCAACAAAAAAAAAAAAAAAAAGAGAGAGAGAAGAAAAAATTACTTAGGAAAGTAGATTATTCTTCTTAGAAGCAGGATGGAACTCAGGCATGGTGACACACACCTGTAATCTCGGCATTCTAGTAAGTGAAGCCAGGAAGATCACAAGTTTGAGACCAGCCTGGACAACTCAGCAAAACCCTTTCTCAAAGAGGGAAAAAAGCACCAGGGATATGGCTCAGTGTGCATGCTCTGGCTTCAGTCCCCAGTTCTACCACCCCAAAGTAAGATGGAGAAAATGTTCTTTTGCTTTCAGACAGTTTAGATGGTGTTGGTTGTTGGTCATTATACTAATTAATTTGGAATCTGATCATCTTTTTTCTGTATGTTACTGACCTATCTGAGCCAGAGTGGTCATTTTAGTTTTTTTTTTTTTAATGGTTTGAGGCTAAACATAGTAAATTCTGAGCCCAGCTCAGGAGTCTTGGGGCCCCCAAGTATTCCAGCAGCTCAGCTTCTTCCCCACCTACCTAAGGAAAAGTGATGCCTACTCATGTGCACTTCCTTGTTCTGAGGGTGAGGCGTTCATGCCCTGCTCTCGAGGGCTTTCCTTCCTCTCACTGCAGCCAGGGGGGCCTTATCCTTCTCCTGTCCCGTACAGCGTTTCAGTGGTATGAAGCCTGCAGGTGACGTGAAGGATTCTAGGTGTCTTAGGTACTTTCCATGTCACCTGGACAAAACACCCAACACCCACAACTTAAAGACCAAACTTGTTTTGGCGCGTGGTAACAGTCCATGGTCTGATTGCTTCACTGCAGAAATGGAATGGTGGAGAACAGCTGCTCATGTCATGGTGAGCAGGAAATAGAGAAGGGAGAAGCTGGGTAGGGAGATGCACCCACCCAGATGATGCCCCAGGGACCCGCCTCTTCTGACCAGGTCCCGTCTCCCCACAGCAAGTCAGCTGTGAACTCACCAGTAGACCATTCCACCAAAGACACAGTGCCAGATCTGAACATAATGTGGGCAAAGGTGACATGTTAAGTAAGCTCTCTGTGTTAAACTTACTAGATCCTTCCTGAGAGATGTAAATGAGGAGGGAGAGGGAGAGAGACAGAGAAAGCACTTAAGATTGCTTAAGTGACTAAGAGGCTCAGAATTCATAGACAGGATTACCAGTGGCCAATCTTACACCCAAATTATTCCTGATCTCTTGATCTTGTACGCTGCAACTGCAGCTCCCACTGAAGCCACAACAAGCAACAACCTCTTATCTGCCAGAAGTTACATTCCAGAATTGTAAAGGCAAAGGCAAGTGAAGTTGCTCAGAGTAAGAATGTCAAAAAGGTGCTCTGCAGAGGGCGTTCCAGGACCTCCCTCCACACGAAAATCCAGGGGTACTCAAGTCCCTTGTATATAGTGATGCAGTATTTGCATATAACCTATGCACACCCACCCGTGTACTTAAATTTCTCTCCAAATTACTATGATAGCCATTTTATGTATTTATTGTCTTCTTTTTTTAGAGCTGGGGACTGAACCCAGGGTTTTATCCGTGCTTGGCAAGTGTCCTCCCACCAAACTATACCTTCAGCCCCATAAACAGTTGTTGTACTGTATTGTTTATGGAGCAGGGGTAAAATATCTGTGCATGATCAGTATAGATGCAAACTTATTTTTTGAGTACTCCCTCTCTGTTGTTCATTGTATGCACAGATGTTGAGACCGTGGATATGTAGGGCTGGCTATGATTAGTTTTGCAGATGTGCATAAACCCATCATGTGCTCTGCACAGAGCTAGACAGCAGAACAGTCAGACATCAAACCTGTCTTAACTGCTTGGTTGAGCCTTTTCGGCTCTGCTTTAACCCATTCCATTCTTCATTTGTTAAGGGCTTCAGTTGGAATGAGCCAGGCCCAAAGATTTACCTTTGGAGAAGAGAAATGAAGTCCTGGTAAGACTTCCTAGGTGTATGTGAATCTGCTTGTTGAGGCTGAGCTGTCTCTGTGCACTTGTGGTTGGTATTTCCAGAAATGGATTGAATTCTTTCCTTCCCATGTAGAAGTCTGTTTGTCTGTGGTCTCGTGTTGGGATTTGAAAGCCAGATGTTTTTGCTGCTTCCTGCTTCTCTAGGTCACTTTTCTGTTGCAAAGCTGTTTTTCTCATTAGGTAGTGAAAATCTCCCTAAATTGTCCTACCTTGCTTAGTAGAATGTCTGCGTAATGATAATGCAAGTGCCTTGCGTGTGTGTAGCATTTTATGGTTTTCAAAACATTTTTGCCTATATTATCTCACTGTGCAATGCTGTCCTGCTGATCTGCAGTTACTCACCGTTTTCATCAGCCTAGATACTTTTCTTTCTTCCTTCTACTAACCTTGAGGATACCTAATACATTGCTTACTCCCCACCTCCTTCATTTTATTTTCGCCACAGGCTAAAGGTGGCAAAGAAATTTTTCGTAGAACAGTAAGAGTGTATATAAATGATCCTGTTTTCTGATGGAAAAGTGAAGACAACCTGGATCCTGTTTACAAGCTGCCTCGGCCAGTTTCTCTCTGCCTGCTCGGGCTCTTTCTCAGCAGGAGTACTGAAAACAGTGTCTGGTGGCACCGCACCTCCGCATCCCCCGCCCACCTCCTGTAATCAGTGAGCCAGTGGAGGCGGTGAGAACTTAGCGCCCTGTAGTCGTTTTATAAGTGCTCTTTCCTTTTGTATTTTATCTCCTTTCTCATTTTTAAAGCCTTGTTACTGATAGTCCTGATAGTCCTCATCCCTGTCGGAGAAAGGGTGCCTTCCTTAGCACCTTTGTTTTCTTGTTACATGGTTGCACAGCATATCACTTATGAAATAGAAGGTGCTTTAAGTTGAAGTCTATAGGGTGGACCTGTAAGTTACATTTTAAAGGTTTTCTTCAGAGTGCTGTGGGAACGCCTGTAAGGTTCACTGAGGCAGCCCCAGAAATGCCCTGGACGCACGAGCGTTCCCATGTCCTGTCTCTCTGTCATCTCTGCCACTCCACCCCCAGATGCTGTGGTGCCAGTAATGACCAGGCGACTGTTGAGAGTCAGACAAGCCATGCGATTTCGGGGCTGAGGAGCACCAGCCACATTGCATGGGCCCTTCTGGTCTTACTTTCCCTCTGCACCATCCTGGAGTGATCAGTGAGCCTCAGCCCATTCCATCTAAGGGAGGAGAAGAGTATCCATTTTTTGAGCCCAAAACTATCTCCCTGTAGTTTCGGTTCAGCTCTGCAAATGTCAAGTGCCTACCACACATGAGGTGCTGTTCAAGGGGCTAGAGAAGACGCAGACAAAACAACGCTCACCGTCAGCTCCATCTCTTGGAGACGTCAGAGATAAGCCGTGTAATTCTTCCGCACAGAAGTTCTGCGGTAACTTCAAGGCTGCACCCTGGGTCTTCTGAGTCTTCACATGGAACTGATACTCCAGTTACCCCAAGGTCACATAGCTCCAGGTCTTTTTGCTGTACGCATTGCTCTTATCTTTCAGTTAATTTTAATATTGAATGTCCAGTTCAATATTTGCTATACATTGAATTAAATTGATTTTAGTAGACTTGGTCTTATCAAGGCAATATGTACTTGAAGAAATTCTGAAAAACACAACTATAAATTATAAAATATAAAGAAGAAGTTACCTGTAATCCCATTGCCCACTGTTAAAATGTGGTGTGTTTTTCTTTAGCATTTTCCAACTTGTATCTCTTTACATAGCTGAGATTATAATTTTGTATCCTCTTGTCCATTTTTGTGGCTCACTTATACGTTGAATATAAAAATCATTTACATGGCTACATAATATGCCAGTTGGACTTTCTTAAGTTGAATCATAAAGTAGTGGCAGAGATTCCGTAAGTGGGCAACATTGTTGCCTCTCTATTAAGGCTTTAGCCTCCTCAGCCACTGTCCTGAGGAACAGAGCCCTTTGTGGAAGGAAGGTGTTGGAACACTTTTCTCCTGGGGAACCTCCGAGTTTAGGTTAATCCTGATCTATTGCTTTCCCCCCTTTCTGTCTGCTCCTCTGTTTCCTCATAATCATGCTCTGGCCATCTGCTTGGACGAGAACAGGGTTGACAGTGGTGTTTTCTCGTGACATGCACTACGGTGTCCAGGTGGCTGCTTCTGAGGCTCTGTTTTCCCAGGTTCGGGCTTGAGGAGTTCCTCAGGGGCTGTGACGTGGGACTCAGCAATGGCAAGCAGTGCTCACTCTGGTGCTTGGGTTGCAGGCCTCCAGCTGAACCAGAAGGCCCTCACCACCTTCCCAGATGTGGTGGTCGTGCGGGTGTCCACGCCCTCCGTGCAGTCAGACAGTGACATCACTGTCCTCAGGCACCTGGAGAAGCTGGGCTGCCGCTTGGTCAACAGCTCACAGAGCATCTTAAACTGCATCAACAAATTCTGGACATTCCAAGAGCTGGCTGGACACGGGGTCCCCATGCCAGACACCTTCTCGTATGGTAAGTCCTTAAAAGGCAGTCAGAATGTATCTTTCCAAACACTTGCATGTGTATGATTTCTCTGCCCGGACAGAAACCGTCTAGTCTTTCTTGTTGCCTTTCAGTATGAGTCTTCATCTTAGATGATAGGACATCTTTAGTCTGGATCATGGCCATTCTTTCTGAAATGACTTTGCTTCTTTCTCTATGTAGGTCACTCACTAAATATGCATCTGGCCAGGCATGGTGGTGCATGCCTGTAATCCCAGCACTCTGGAGGCTGAGGCAGGAGGATTGTTGAGAGTTCAGGCCAGCCTGGGCTACAAAGTGAGCTCAAGGTCAGCCTGAACTACATAGTGAGACTCTGTCTCAAAAAGATTGAAAAAAAAAAAAAAAGATTGGGAAAACAAACCGGTGTAGTGGTGCACACCTGTAAGCACCACACTGGGAAGGGTGAGGCAAAAAGGCCTCTATGAGTTCAAGGCCAGCCTAGCTTACATGGTGAGATTCTAGCTCAAAAACAAACAAACAAACAAACAAACGAATTTTTAAAAACCCAGATTAGGAAGACAAGAAAGTGCCACAGATAGCATGTGAAGGGGATACAGGAGGTTACTGGAGGGCTTTAGTCAGGAAGTTGCCCTAATCAGAGTCACAGTACAGGTCACTTTGGCCACACCATGGAGAAGGAATTGGGTGGGGCAAAGCAGAGACAGGACAGGTAGTTGTGGGCTGTTTAAAAAGCCTGAGTGAGCAGCAGTGGTCTGAAACTTCCAGTGAAAATGAAGGTAAGCGAGCTGATGCAGGGACCATGAAGGGCGCAGGCGTAACAGGACGTGGTGACTGACTGGGCATGGGCAGTGCGGAGAGGAAGCAGCATGACTGGTTTCTGTGGGAGCAACCAGCGGTGAAGGCAGGCATTCGCTGAGCGTGGAAGAACGGGAGAAGAGGAGCAGACTGGTGGTTAGGTTAGGGGGTGAGTGGTTTTGAGAGGGAGGTGCTTTCAGGTTGAGACAGGTCCTGTTTGAGATGTCTACAGTCTATGCAAGTAACAATACTTAGCAGGTAATGGCACGTGGGGGCCTGAAAGACGTGCGGACTGGGCAGGGGGAGCTGGAAACCTGTATTGCATTAAGCAAAGTCACGGGAATGGGTGGTACTACTCAGTGAGCACAGACAGAATGAAAGGAAGCGTGGGCTAAGCCACATGTTTATACGGATGGGAAGAACACAGTTTACATTAAAACGTACATTTTACCACAATAGAAAACTAAGTAATAAAAGAGGGACTCCTTTAGGGAGTGAGTGGGTAAAAGGGGAACCTATAAAGTAAGCTAGGCACAGGCTGAGAGGTGAGAGAGAAAGAAGAGAGGCCGCAGAAACCAGCGAGAAGACGGTCCTGAGAAGGGTGGTGCGACCAGGGCTGCGTGACTCCCGAAGGACAAATCATGTAGGCGCTGAGGTGTCGGCAGCGGGGGTTTAATGAACACAGCATCCGCCTTGCGATGAGGAGAGAGGCGCACTGTCAGGAGTGGGCTGTGAGGAAGTGAGGAAATGGAACTAGTTGGTTTCGGTAACTCTGTCAAGCAACTTGAGAGCGGGCATTTGACGTTGTAGTGCGGGGAGGATGCAGGGCCGGGGAACAGCGACTATTTCACGTGGGAGAGGACTGAGCGTGTACAAAACGCTGATGAAATTAGAACTGAGGTTGAAGACACAGCAGAAGAGGACACTTTAACGGTGCAGGATCCCTGGGAAAGCAGCCCCGGAGCACAGGGGCAGCGATGCATTTGATCAGGAGGCCCTCGCTCTCACTGCATCAGCAGAGAAGGACAAAAGGAAGACTAGGAAGAATTAAGTTGGTAAGTAGGATATTAGGAAGTTCAGAGTTTCCTTCTTACAAAACATCCTCTTCACGAAAATGCCCCATTACCTACCTGCCCCCACATTTTAAAAGCAATCCTTTATACTTGGGTGGACAAAGCAGATCTTATCATTCCAAAGTATTTTGCTTTGCAGAAGTTGATATGCTATGGTATCATCTGTGCTAGGCAGACTAATGAATCCACAAAGATACCCGTGACTTAAAGGTACTCTGGAGCCTGTGTGCTGGGTTATATGGCAAAAGAGAATGAAGGTTGCCGATGGTGTGAAGGTGCTAATCAGATGACCTTAAATAGGAAGATTGTCCTAAATTACCCAGGTGGGTTGAAGGTAATAAGGATCCTTAAAAGGAGAGGGAGGAGGCGTTCTGTGGAAGGAGAGTGAGGAGATGTGAGGACCTCCCCGTGCTGGCTTGAAGACGGAAGAGGCCCAGGAGCCGTGTAGTGTGAGTGGCTTCCGGAAGCTGGGAAGGGCACAGAAACAGATTCTGTCTTAGGAATGCAGCCTGCTGGTGCCTTGATTTTAGCCTAGAGACCCATTTCAGACTTCCAACTGCAGAACTGTAAGGCGCTATATTTGAGATTAAACTGCCAAGTTGTTAGTACAGTAACGTGTCTCATTTGCAATAGAAAACTATTATATCACCTAATTACCTATAAAACACATCTCTCCAGCATGTCGTTGAGAGCTAGGAAGTAAACCAAAAGGACCCCTCAGCAACCCCCACTGAAGGACTCTTCAGTGTGTGTCACAAACCCCACCAAGCATCACATTTCACCTGACAGACAAGAAAAGTCCTTCAGACTCATTTGGAGGCCAGTGTCCACCCTGTAGGGAAGATCATCCCACGGGTGGTTTTGTCCTCTCTAAGCCCTTGTGGAGAAGAAACAGGCAGAGAAGCTCCAGGCCTGTGCTGACAGCAGTGAGAAATATTGGCAGTGCCCTTCCTGCGAGGGAGGTGACAGCCATTAAAACGCAGGTCCACCAGGCAGAAAGGGTGCTGGTTGGGTGCCGTTAAATAGAGAGCAAACACCCCTTGGGGCACTGGAGTGCAGTCCCTAACGTCCATCATGTTCGCCCAAAGTGATCCATCAGCATGAGTAGGGAGCCAAAGAGGCTGAGCAGACTTTAGAAAGTCTGTATTTTTAAAATTAAAGCTTAAAGCCTGTGGCGGAACGAGGTGAGGCTTTAGAGGCATGCCTTAACTTGGGGAGACAAATCTCCAGGGGTGTTCCTTTGGGGATTGGCTTTCTACTGCTGATAAATCTTAGCAGCTGACAAACACAGGTGGATTATCTCGCTGTTTCCGTTGGTCAGAAGTCCAGCCAGCAGTCTCACCAGGCTGGAACCAGGCTGGGGCTGTCATCTCTGCTGAGGTTCGGGTCCCTGCCTTCAAGACAACTTAGTATTGGTGTTCAGTTCCTTGCAGTGACAGGTCCAAGGTTCCCATGTCTTTATTTGTATCAACTGTGGGCCAGTTTAAGTCCCTACGAGCTGCCCCCTCTTCCCTGCCACAAGGCCCTCTCTGCAGTGTGACAATTTGCTTCCACAGGGACAGCAGAAGAGTCTCTGGTGCTTTACCTTCATTTAAGGGCTTACCTGATTAGGTCAGGCCCACCGAGGATCATCTCCCATTTGACAATTTGAAGTCAGTCAATTATCAATGTAACTACAAGAATGACATCCCTTCATATTCATTGGTTCCTCCCATATTCAAGAGGAATTCTGCAAGTAGTATTCACTGGAGCATGGGATTTTGGAGGCCACCCTAGAATTCTGCCTATCATGGCCATTGTGAAGGAAATGCTACCTATTGTGTGATTTTTGTGAGGATTCCTTGAACTACAGCATGTGTTCCCTTCGCCATGTAGAAGGTGCTTGAAACGTGGGTTTCCTTACCTCTGTGCTCCCACTTTTTACATTACAGGTATGTAGCACCTGTCTGCTGGATGGAACGGGGTGGAACCACTTTAACCAGAGTGGTGTGAAATGTGAGGCCTTCTGAGATTCCAGAGGGGCCAGCGGTCTTACTTTCACTGACTCTTGCCTTTTTTTGCCAGGTGGACATGATGACTTTTCAAAAATGATTGACGAGGCTGAGCCCCTGGGCTACCCGGTCGTGGTGAAGAGCACACGAGGCAACCAGGGTCAGTGCTGCTCCTGGGCTTCCTGGGTCCTGAGTCCACAAGGGCTGCAACTGCTGCACAAGACACCAACCTGTGGGCACCTCTCTTGAGGAGCACAGTGCGGGTCTCCTGTCCCTCTGCTCGGTCCCCCGCGCCGCCCGTCCTTTCTTTTATCAGACCCTTCTATCTACTGCAGCAGACTCCTGCCTTGACTAGTTGGTTCATTACCTCCACTGCCAGGGCATCCTCTGTTCCTTTTTTGAATAATTTCTCTGAGACATGAGATCTAGTCTTGTTACTCCCTTCAACAACCCTTTCCAGCTCCTGTGCTGCGTGTTGGACAAAGTCTGCGTTCTCTGTCACAGCCCTAAGGCCTGGTGCAGACACAACCTTCCTCCCCAGCCTCCTGTGCCCGTGTGAGCCTCTGTCCCCCTTGCGTAGTACTCTCTTTTGCCAAACAGACTGTGCCTTGTCCTCTCTGTAAACACCTGCTCTCTTGCCTGGGCTGGCAGGGCCCCCTTCCTTTGTCCACCTGGTGGAATTAGCCTTTCAGCCAGCTCCCGAGTCCCTTTTTTTCCTACCAACACCCCTGGCCTCCCTCCCTGTCTTTCAGACAAAAGTAATTGCTCTTCCCTTTTGTTTTGGTAGCCTTTGCGCATGCCTCTAAGTATCGCTGTGCGCCTTGGCAGTGTGAAGTGCCTGTTCCCTTTATAGACTGTGTGCTGCTCAGCAGTGGGGGCGGGTCTCGCATACCTCTCTGTAAGGCCTGCTGCAGCAGGGTGCGTGGCGGGGAATCCCAGGGACATCAGCGGAGGAAGCAGCCCTCCTTCGGTATGAGGATGGGAGAGTGTACCCTGGAGTGGGGGAGAGAGCCCCAAACAGACGTTTAATAGCAGTCACTGCTGAGTAGGAGCTGTGCATAGCAGTGGGCTGGCCATGATCGCTGCTCTGAAGGAGCTCAAAGGTGCAGACAGTAGAGACCGACCACTGCTGGCCTTTGAGCCCTGCAGCAGACATCTGGGGCCCATTTGAGCCTGAGGGAGGGATGGCCACTCTGCCCCAAAGGCTTCACTGGAAGAAAAGGAGGCTGAACTGAAGGAGATGAGTGGGCAGCGTGTGGAAACAGGCAAGCAAAGGACCTGCAGAGGAGCAAGACGCTGGAGCGTGGGGGCGGAGTCGAGCTCCTCCTCGGGTTGCACAAATGCTGCTGTGCTAGAGTTCAGTGTCTGCTTATTAGAAATTGTAAATTGTGTGCAATATAACACGCAGCTAGGACTTGTGGAGTACCTAGAGTGCCAGGTATGACTGAGTGAAGACTGAGGACACAGATAAGAACCAAACAACAACGCTTCCGCCTAAGCAGCTTACATTGTAGAAAAGTAGGGCTGTCTGAAAGTAGAAATTAGACATGATGCATATTTTTTAAGTTTTCAAAATTGCAATATAATCCACATAAAAGTTACCACCATAAAGTATAAAATTTAGTGGATTTTAGTGTATACACTTTTATAGCAGTTACCAGGTTAATTTCAGAACATTTCTATCACTTCGGAAAGAAACCTAGTACCTATTAGAAATTAGTCCTGACTACTCCATCCCAGTCCCTGGCACCCACTGCTCTATTTTGGGTCTTTCTGGATTTGCCTGGTTTGGACATTTTATATAAATGGATTCATATAATATATAAACTTTTGTGTCTGGCTTCTTAGCAGGTTTTCAGGGTTTATCTGTGTTGTGTCATGCAACACTGCCCTGTCCCTGGTTAGGACTCAGTGCTGTTATGTAGATACACTGTTTTATGTGTTCATCATTTGGGAGATACGTGAATTGTTTGCAGTTTGTGACCATTATGAATAGTGTTGTTATAAATATTTGTGTGCAGGTTTTTGTCTGACCATGCATTTTCATTTCTCTTGGGTAGATACCTGGGAATGGACTCCCTGGGTCCGGTGTTTAAAGAACTGTAGATTATTTTCTACAGTGATTATGCCGTTATACATACCGCCAACAATGTATGAAGATCACATTTTCTCCATATCTTGCCAACACTTAATGTGTGTTTATTACAGCCATCCTAGTTGTTGTGAACTGATACGTGTGTGTGTGTGTATATATATATATGTATTTTTTTTGGGGGGGTGGTGATGGTGGGACTAGGGATTAAACCAGTTTAATATATACTAGATGGTAGGCAAATACTCTGCTACAGCTATATCCGCAGCCCTTGTTTATTTTGAGACAAGATCTTGCTAAATTGCATAGGCTGGCCTCAAATTTGGAATACTCCTGCCTGAGTCTTTTAAGTAGCTAGAATTACAGGCAAGCACCACTGCACTAGCTTCATTATTGTTTTGATTTGGATTTCCTTAATGACTAGTGATATCTAGCATCTTTTCATATGTTTATGGGCTCTTTTTATATCTTCAAAGGAGTGCTTATTTAAATTCTTTGCTAATTTTATTTATTTACTTATCGTGCCTGGAGTTGAACTTGGGACTTTGCGCTTGCCAGGCAGGTGCTGTGCCACTGAGGTATATCCCTGGGCCCTTCGTTAATTTTAAAACTAGATTTTTTATTTTGATATTATTGAGTTTAAATATTCTTTAAGTAATACGAATACCTAAGCTTTTATTAGATATATATCTTGAAGATTTTTCTTGCCATTCTGTAGGTTGTTTTTGATTTCTTGAAAATGTCTTTGATCCACAAAGGTGTTTTATTTATTTTTGGTTTATCTTTTTTTTATTGGATTCTGGTGTTTTTGTTTGTATTTTGTGGTACTGGGGATTGAACCCAGGGCCTCTGCATGAACCTATATCCCTACTGTTTTTTATTTTTGAATTTAAGAGAAGGTCTCACTAAGTTGCCCAGGCTAGGTCGAACTTGTGATCCTCCTGCTTTAGCCTCTGAGAATGCTGGGACTATAGATGTGTGCCTCCACACCCAGCTCTGTGTGCTTTGTTTTGCTTTGTTTTGTTTTGTTTTGTTGAGACAGGGTCTTGCTATGTAGTTCAGGCTGGCCTGGAGCTCACTATGTAACCCAGGCTGGCCTTGAAATCATGGTAACCCTCCTGCATCTGCCTCCCACCCCCACTGGGTGTGCTGGGGTTACAGGCGCACACCACCACCCTGAGCTAGGTCACTTTGAAGAGTACATGAACATGGGATGTTTCCCCCCTCATTTAAATCTTCATTTTCTCCCAACAATGTTTTACAATTTTCAGTGTATAAATCTTATATTTCTTTACTTAAATTTATTCCTAAATATTTCAGTCTTTTTGATGTTGTTGTAAATGGAACTATATTCTTATTTTTAAATTATTCTCAATTTAAAATTTAAATTATTCTTAATTTTAAATTATTCTTATTTTAAATTATTCTTAATTTCTAGTGTATTCTTAAATTCTAGTGTAACTCCTAGTATCTTGCAGAGAAAATGACAGGGAGTAAACGGAATTTCAGCAGTTAAATGAGACTCTTGTATAGCTGCCCTTTGGTATCTAAAAGAATGGTTTCTAGGATCCCCCAAAGACACTAAAGTCTATAGATGTTCAAATTTTGGGGGGAAAGTGGCATAGTATTTTCGGATAACTGACACACATTTCCTGTATACTTTAAATTATTTCAATTTTCTTACAAAGTGTAACACAATGTAGATGTTCTATAAATAATTGTAGATGTAGATGTACAATGTACAATGTAGATGTTCTATAAATAACTATTAAACTGTATTGTTTCAGGAATAATGGCAAGGCCTCCCACTGGTTGAATACGTGGATGGGGAGCCGCAGACAGAGGGCACGAAGCGTGCAAGGAAGTGAATCCAAAGGAGGCAGGCAGTGAGCTCTCTGCCCATGAGACAGTGCCCAGCCTTTCCTTACGGAGTAACCATCCTCGTCATAATGACTTCATACAGCCAGTTCGAAGTGTAAAGAAGTGAAATAGTAAAACAAAAAGTGCTTAGTTTATGATGGAGGATTGGTGTCTTTCATTTTTTTTTCTTTCTTCACTTAAACTGTAGTCCCTTTATTAACTTGCAGACTGGGCCCCATATTAGGAACTAAACCCTTTCCCTCTCTGCTGAAAACCCTACCTAAGGTCCAGAGAACTGTGGTGCCCCTAACTGAATCCCGGCCACGTCTTGCCAGATGCCAGATCTCCTGGTGCCAAATGTCCAACTGCGTGCACCACCACTCAGTGATTAAGAATTAGAATAAGTTGGATGTTGTGTCGTGCCCACTTGCCGAGGCCTCTGCAGTTTCCTCTCGTGCCCGCTCTCTGGAGCCTGCCCTGTTTCTTCTTCCTGTGCCCACTTGTGAGGCGCAGTCCCGCAGACTCTTGACTGCACCCTTAACTGCACGCCCTCCCACCACTGACCACCTGACATCCTCTGATCGCTTGCCCCAGCCCTCCAGTTCTCTTGGGCATCTGGGGTCTGGTATTTCAGGAATGACTGAAAACTGGTTATAACATGTTTTAGAGTCTACTTTTCAATCTTATATGCCGGTAGGGATTAATGTTTTTATTAAGCCTTCAAAAAGAGTTCTGCTCCTTTTGTGATGGTAACATGAAATTTGGGGAAACCATCTCTTTGTTCCGTTTTTTAAAAAAGAAAATACTCAGACTGGGCATGCTTGTGTTAGATCCACAGAGCAAACCTGTTAGGAACATCCCTATTCAGAACTGTTAACTGATATGCGGGTGTAAAACAGATGCTGAATAATTACAAAAGCAAACAAAGGAAAGAATTGAGAACCAAGAAGGAATGCTTTTCTAGCAGCACTGAATCTATGGGCTATGCCCTTCAGATGCTAGCCAGATAAGATAGATTTCTCCTTAAAAGGAAGAAGGAGATCTGTCGGTAGCTCCCCCCTTTGAGTGCCCACAGCATTCTGCATAGAGCTCTTTAAGTACACATTATGCTGGGTTGCAGTTATCTTTTTTGGATCTCTCTCCATCCACACTTGGGATTCCTTTAAAGTAGGCTCAATTAATTATGTTCTGTAAACACTGATGGACATCCGCCCCGTGCACGGAGCCCAGTACAAGGTCTGGGGAATTACAGGTAGCCACGAACCCTGCCTGTTCAGCGTCCTTAGGGTGACGGGAGATGCTAATTACCTGCTTTTGAAACTGAACCAGTGAGTGCCTTAGGGTTTTATTTTGTCTCCTTCTGTATGTTTGTGGAATACGTTGTTCTTTCCATTATTTCAAAGAAGTGGTGGTGAGGGAAGAGAATGAACAATATTAGGACTGGAAAACAATCAAGAGAAAATAAGGTTCAGTGGCCTTATTTTGATAAAAAGCAAGAGTCTCACCAGAGCGAGAAGAGCAGAGCGAGACAGGTGCAGAGCGCTGGTGCCTGTCTGGGACAGGAAGACAGGAGACAAGCACAGGCCTGAGGCTTCTCTCACCACTTTTCTTGTTCTTCATCTTCTTACAGGAAAAGCTGTTTTTCTGGCAAGAGACAAGCATCACCTGTCAGACATCTGCCATCTGATCCGCCACGATGTGCCCTACCTGTTCCAGAAATACGTGAAGGAGTCGCATGGGAAAGATATCCGGGTGGTGGTGGTCGGGGGCCAGGTGATAGGCTCCATGCTTCGCTGCTCCACGGACGGGCGGATGCAGAGCAACTGCTCTCTTGGTAAGAGCTGGAGGCACAGAGCAAACCTCTTGGTCATGGAAGCCACCAGAATATTGTATTAGTCTGTTTGGACCTGCTCAGTAAATGTGCATTGATCCCCGCCGTCCTGCCAGACCCCTTGGCCAGACACCAGGCTCACAGAGCAGAGTAAAACAGGAACCTTTCCGCGGGTATGAGCAGTTTGGGAGGAGGCCATACAAGTGCTGGGACGGAGGTCAGGGCTGGGGCGTCGGGACACTGAGGTTTGAACCCTGACCTGTAGCTGTTGAGACTTAGCATCAGGATTGTATACGTGAGTGACATGGGGACCCACACTGGAGGAAGACACTCATTTTTGTAAAGGACAGATGGAAGGAATAAGAGGAGGCAGGAGGATGAGCGTGGAAGATGTTCCAGCGGCTCAGGCTGGGAGCATGAAGGGACAAGCCTCAAGCAGGAGCTGGAGGAATCTCATATCGTGCTTTTACATTTGAATTGCAAAGCTTTTTCCTGTTATGTATGCTGCAGTTTATATTTTGGCTGAATGCATAACCCTTTAGCCTATCGATAAAGCCTGCTTTCTGTCACAGTGAGTAGAAATACTCCAGGAGGTATGTAGATTCTTGTCCCCATCACATGAAGCAATGGTCAACCACATTGTGCACATTTGTGTGCTGGTAATTTTTAAAAATGTGCATGATCACTATTCCATAGCTCCTCAGATGCACACCCCAAGCCCAGTGACTAAGAAGGAGGCTTAGCCAGTAATTGGGTCCTTCCTTTACTAAATGCCCTGCGCAGTCCGCAGCGGGTCTACAGCAGGGCTTGAGAGGATAGAGATTGTGAGGGGCCCAGATATGCAAAGAACTGGTTGTAAAATATTGTGGCAAGTGGGACGCTGGCCAGGTGCCAAGATGCAGTTGGACGCAGTATTGCTACTTTTTTGTTGTTGTGTTTTGTTCTGGTTTTTGAGCCAGGGGCTTGCTGTGCAGCCCACGCTGACCTTGAGCTCCAGGCAGTCCCACCTTGGCCTGCAGGTGTATACCACCACGCCTGGCAGTACTCAGTGCTTTAGAAGTTATTTTACTCCATTTTCACAATAATCCCATGTAGAACTGCATCATGAACGTTGTGAATTATCATTTTGCCTTTTTAAGGTACCTTACAAAATTCACTCTCTAACTAGTAACCTACTTAAGAAAAGCAGCATGACTTTATTATGTAGCCATGTTGCTTTTCTTAGTAGGCTGACTTAAAATTGTTTTATAGTCTTTTCCCTGTACAGTGTCGTAAGTGGAAAAGGGACAGTGTTATGGTACAGCTATTATTTATGGGGCCTGAGAATACAAATCTTAAGTCTTTCCAGGGAGAATAAATGGAGACAATTCAATCTGAGGTCCTAGCTTTTTACAAGTCTGGGCAATCAGATTCTTTCTGTTCTTGGTACAGGATTTTCTATCATAATCCTCTGTAGTTGTCTTTTCTTAAAAATCAACATTAATTTTTTTTTTTGGAGACAGAATACTGCTATGTAGTTCAGGCTGGCCTTAAACTCACTATGGAGCCCAGGCGGGCCTTGAACTTGGCAACTCTCCTGCCTCAGCCTCCCAAGTGCTAGGATCACAGGCATGCACCACCATACCTGGCTAATTTTTTTTTCTAATCATAAAAGTAACACATTCTCAATATAGAAAATAAGTATAGTCAAAGTTTTAAAACTTTATCATTATTCCCACTTAGAAACAGCTACTCTTAACATTTTGGTGTCATTCTTTCTAGTCTTTTTGTGACAAATACCATTTGTACAGTCTGATCATACTGTGCCTTCTAAGTGTTTTCCCATGAAATTACACTCTGTGAGCAGTATTGTTAATGGTTGTAAGACACGCTGTTTTCTTCTGTTGTAAGATAGATTATCATTTTTTATCTCTTCATTTGACAAATGTGTATTGAAATCCCACTATGTACTAGGGACCATGATTTTCCAGTGTTTTAAATAATGTTGCCATCAACATCTTCGTGCATAAAGTTTTTTTGCATCCATAAAATTATTTTTTTTTAGTGCTGGGATGGTTGGGTCAGAGAATACCAGCATTTTTAAAACTCTAGATAAGAAATAACCATATTGTCTTCCCAAATGGTGTCCGGATTTCCATACAGACTTTTTGTGGAGAAGGGCGCTGCCCATCTGTCTCACTGCCCCTCGTCAGCAGTCCTTAGCTCTTCTTCGAAGCGTCATTTGACCCCTCAGCCAGTGTCCATAGCCACCTTGACATCACTGTGCTTCCTCACAGGTGGCGTGGGCGTCATGTGCCCCCTGACAGAACAGGGCAAGCAGCTGGCTGTTCAGGTGTCGAACATCCTGGGGATGGACTTCTGTGGCATTGACCTTCTCATCATGGATGATGGCTCCTTTGTGGTGTGTGAAGCAAATGCCAACGTGGGCTTCCTGGCCTTCGACCAGGCATGCAACTTAGATGTGGGAGGGATCATTGCAGACTATTCCATGTCCTTGCTGCCGAACAGGCAGACTGGGAAGATGGCTGTGCTCCCAGGACTGTCAGGCTCCAGGGAGAAGAAGGAGCCAGATGGCTGCGCGTCAGCTCAGGGAGTTGCAGAGAGCGTCTACACCATCAACAATGGGTCTACCTCTAGTGAGAGCGAGCCTGAACTGGGGGAGGTCCGAGAGTCCTCAGCGAACACAATGGGGGGCCCGCCCCCTGCGCTGCCCGAGCCTGGCTACAACATCAACAACAGGATTGCTTCGGAGTTAAAACTTAAGTGAATTCCTGCGTTTTGGCAGCATTTGAACCAAATCCTACAGCTTCCCTAGTAGTTTCATGTGAATAAATCTGGACTAATGTGAGTTCATTTGCACAGGAACTAGAAATCCCATCTGGGCACTCAGCATTCTTTCTAACGACGATTCAAGCAAATGGCCTAGCTTTGTGGTTTTCACAGACGCCGACGTGAAAACTTACCACTACCCCATCTCCACTGATCGTTTGAGACTAAAGCCTGCCGTGAGCACTTGGATGGAACAGTCGCTGACTCTGTGCCGCTGTGTCGGGCTGTTAGCAGTAGAGAGCATGAACTTAGAACGGCTCCAGGAAGGAGAGCTGGCAGCCTGTGCAGACCAGGGGGCCTGTGACTGCGGTGCTGCGTTCTTCACTCAGCATGTGTGTGATGCTTGGGAAATACATCGCTGAAATACTGTCGGAGGAACAGTCTCCTCCCTCTCAGTCACCATCTTGACCATGTTCAGCACTCAGGAGATGGTGTTTTAGGAAGGTTCTTCACTAGCATTCGCAATGAAGCACTTTGTAGAAAGTGGATTGAATGTTCTTTGACCTCACTGGTTGGCTTATGTCCTTCTTAGTAACTGGGACTTTCTACAAATTGCTTTGCCATTCTGAATTCATACACCCTGCTCCAACTAATGTCAGCTCCAGCAGCTTCTTGCACCTCTGCTGCCTTTGGCCTCAGCTAGAAATGGACTTCAGTGGGCTGGTGGCCACACACTTATTTTCTTAAGCATGCACTGGAATCTAACACCATGGACTTGCTTCTCAATGGACTCTGCTCCAGAAGCTGGTGGGGTTTTAGCACAGAAAGTTACCAGAAGATAAGCATTCTTCTCCGTCCTCTACTGAGACTTTCTGTACTGCATAGTTGTGGGAGGTTTTCTGTGTGAGTTGATGTTTCGGGTCTTTTGGGTAGAGCCAGCCTTGGGAAACTCACTCCAGTCCCCTGGACATTCTCCTCTGTCCAGGCTCCAGAACCTGTCCTTACCCACTTTTCCAGACGAGGAGACTCAGGTATCAGGAGTTACTCCTTGCACGTCGGGGAAGGGAAGCTAATGCAGACATGACACCAAATGCTTTTCATTGTAATTCTTCAGGCGGTAGTCAGATCGCTCCCTGGGGAGGAGTCATGGCGAAGGAGTTTTCCATTTCTGCTTAACTGAAGTATGAGCGAAAATGAGCCATGACCTAAAGCTCTAGAACATGTACCCTCAAGAGGGGCCATTCCCTTGGGAGCTGTGGTGTTTCATGTGTCAAGAACACTTAAAATTCCCCCTTCGGGTTATCTTTGAAGCCATGAGAGGAAAGAGGCCTCACAACTTTATAGTCAGACCATGTTTTTTTTAATTTTACTCTCCCTTCTGCTAAGGTAATCTCAAGTTCCACACCCATTTTAGTTATCAGACTTATTTCTGCATGCCCTTTGTCTGTTAAAAAAATAGTCCTCAAAAAATAGATCTGCCCTTAAAGAAAAAGATTGACCAACATGAGGAAGCTTATAAGTTATAGTTTCCAAAGAGGTTTCTAGAAATACCCTGCATAATGTGAGCTTCATGAAATAAATATATCTCTCCACGGTAACTACTTTGAAGACACCACCACCCATTTGAGTGGATAATTCCTGTACTCCCTCTGCTGTAAATAGACAATGTGTATAAACTATTACATTTTCCCAACACATTTAAGTAGAAATTGGCTCTTAAAGTATTGTAGTTAAAACCAGATCTCATCAAGTAACAGTTGTACAATTGAAAACTATTTCGTGCCATGTCCTGGAGATGTCACACAGCACAGCTGTAGTTTAGATGCAGTCCATGGGGTGCACGCCACTGACCCGTAACCCGAGAAATGTGTCCTGTACAGTTGCACACTGATAATACTTCACCCTCGCACTGGTTAAGGTCCTGGACCTTACCTTTACCACTCAGGGTGGCTTTAGAAGAAGGAAAGTTTTTGATTTGCTCTTGCTGGAGTTGAGCAGATTCTTTCTGCGTAAACATCTGAAACAATTGCTGGCCTCCTGGAAGCTGCATTCATTTATTTTCACTGTTTGGTAGAAGGCTTATCTCCCTAATTTGTCTGAAAGGGTGCTCGCTTGACTCCACCCCGAGCAGAGCGACTAGAGTGTCTCCAGATTCCTTTGCTATAGGAGTCTCATTTTCCAGCTGGTAGTGACGTCTGTTGTCATTGGCATGATTGCTTGAAATTAATCCTCTCTAGAAACAGAGAAAGCTGGATCACAGCTGGATTTCACCCCCGCTCTTCCAGAATTTTCCAAACCACTGCTGTCTGTGGGCTCTGTAAGCCTCAGCCAGGTGGCACAGTTACATATGTCACAGCTGCCCACGCCTGCTAGGAAAAACGTAAGGTACAGATTCTCCTCAAAGAACTGACCACGCTGGTGCAATCTTTTGAGCTTTGTGTGTACATTTTCCCTCTCTTCAGATGGGGAGGGCCTATTGTGCTTACTTCTCAGGACCGAGTTGCAGTGCATCAGTAGGTGGGGCCTGTACCTTTCGTGGAAGGTGGTAACAGCACCTCCTACACCTGGATTTAACACAATTTATCATCACTCCTCTGAAGAAGTTAAAGGAGGAAACCATGAATTCCTGACATCAACAAACCAAACAGTGGAGGCCCTGAGAAAGGAATGTAGCTTCTGGGAGGCCTTCCAGCCAGGGAAACTTACGACCTGAAAGGAATAAAGCTCTTGGGATAGTCCAAGAGCCTTCTGGATGTGCTGTTTATAACCTGAAACCCTTGGCTCTTGTATACCAATGAATGAAGTCTTCCTTATGTAACATAGATTCAGTGTCTGTATATGGTCTTCCCATTATCTGGTAGTAGCATTTTGAAACTGGTCAAAACTTGAATGCCAATCAATAGCTCGGTCACTCAGAATATATACGATTCTGCACTTGGGAAAAATGCCCTCATGCTGTGTGTCTGTCTGAGTGTGGAGTGAACAGAGCAGGACCTGCAAAACAATATAAGTGGGTCATAAGCCATTTCTGTCATGGTTGAAGGCTCAATGCGTCCAGCTAAGGGAATCCACGATGATTGAAATACAGCAAGAAGGAAAGGGAAGAGGAAAGGTCTGGGATAGTTTTGGGAGAAAAACAAAATTGGGATGACTTCGGATTCTAATGGAAGGAGGGAAAAATGGCTCTTTTGTGGGTTATATTAATGAAAGAAGCATGCATGTATTGAATACAGGTAGATGTCTGTGAGGCCAGCTGCCCTGTACAAAGATACTGGGATGCGTGGACTTCGTCCAACCTGGAGAAGTGAGGCAGACGTGCCTCATCCCTTCTGTAAGGCTCGAGGAATGCTGGTTTTGAGAGCACTGGAAATCTGAAGAAGATGGAAGCAGCTGACAGGGACATGGTGTTCCAGGACCGCTTGAGTGACAGCGGCCCCTTCCAGGAGTGCATGGTACCACGGGGGCAGAGCCAAGAGCCGCAACTTACTTAGGAGAGTGGGGCGGGGGGCGGTCAGGCCAGAAAATGAACCCAACTTCAAATAATCCCTTTAGTTTAATTCGTCCTTTGCCCCGCCCTGAAAGTGAGGCCTCTGTGTGCGGGTCGTCCGTGTAGATGTCTTGGGAAGGACCTTGACAGCAGCTGTGAGCCAGTCTCTGAAGTGAATGTTCTTAGATCTGGGGCTGTAGCACAATAGGAAACTTGGTGCTGCTTTTGGCTTTGCTCTGAGGTTCAAGATCACAACAGATGGTCACTTTAAAGTGGGTTACCTGGAGACCATCCTCGGGAATACATTATTTTAATCCTTCCCTAAAACTAGATAATGCCCCTTTCCAAATCTGCGGCCCTGCTGTGCAGCCTTCCTACCTACAGTGCACACGGCTGAGTGTGAACTTCCTCTCTTCATGCCTTCTGACTCCTCCTTCAGGTACAGTTCTTGCCAACACGCAGCATTATCCCAAGCCCTGGGCTGATACTGCAACCCTGTTTGGTGACCCTGTTCTGTGAGTTCATGTTCCCTGGGACTCCAAAGCACCCTTAGGAAGATCGCCCCGAGCCAGACAGGAGGCCCTGGGAGTTAGCGGCCTGGGAGAGCAGTCTAGTCCCCGTGTTATATACTTGGCATCTGGCTCCTGGCACCACTCACTTACCCAGGCATCAGCAAGGCTGAATCCGGCAGCAGGACTGCCCTTCCAGGTTAGTACACAGAGTTCTACTCCTCTGCACGTCTGGCCCTTCCTGCTGTCCTGGGCCTGCTCTCTGCTGATCCTTTTCTCTAGACAGTTGTGATGACGGGCAACTGTCAGTGCTTCAGCATTTGCATGGACCTAGGCCAGAGCCCCAAAGGCGCGTGGGATTCCAGGGTGCAAGCTGGCTCCTGACCTGTACCCTCTTCAGGATCAGCCAAGACCATTTAGCTCCACCATGCACGCAGTGATAGGATGTGAAGGAGAAGGTCGCCATGCTGACTGAGGGCTTCCTCAGCCCCGTTTTGGCTGATGACCTCTCACTGCAAAGGGGCTTGAAGGCCAGGGATTTGGTGTTCTTGAACTCCCATCAGGCACACCTTCGGGGGAGGCTTTGCTTCACACACTCCAGTGGCAATCAGCAACAAGGTCTGAAGTGTCATCCCACTTTAATGCAGTGTGTCCCGCTAACAGAAAGCCGCTAGGCACAAGTTCTCTGTGAAAGCCCAGGTGTCGGCTGAAAACCCCTTACCTCTTCAAATCCAGTAGTTCTGTGTTCGCATTCCGATCCCTTGGATGTCTGTGATTTCTAAGGGATTTTTTTTTTGTAAATGCTGGTGATTCAAAACTCCTGCTACCTCATTGTAAGCAACAGTGTTGCCTCGTCCCTGCCCCTGTCTCCTCACGGGGCAAAATGTGAATGACTGTGTGTGCTCGCTGCGCACCTCTGGATGTGAGAGGGAAGTGGCAGGCATGGCAGCCCTGCAGACTTGGCAACATGCTCAGAGCCTTCACAGACCGTGAGGGAGTCTCCACTCACCCGCTGTGCCATAGGGTCCCCCTCTTCCTTGGGACACGCCAGGCCCATTTACATTCTCATCATTCCTCTTTTAAAATTTTGCTTCCTAACACTGCCTCCACGTTTCAATCGTTACCATTGGTGGCTTACAGAGGAATTTCCTGAACAAAGCCAGCGCCCTCCTCAAGGGGTCTCAAAAGCTGTCCTTGCAGGTGACACACATTTCGTTCTCACTACCATAACCCGGCGTCCTGATGCTCCTGCTAACCGCTGGCATGCCGGAGCGTACCCACAGAAGGCAAAAAGTTCCACTGGGGATGGCCCCAGTTTGAGTCAAGTGGGGTTCAAAACTGGATTGGATAAGCTAGAGCTTGTGTGACCTTAAGGAGAGTCACCTCAACTTGCTAAATCTTAGTTTTGACACATCTGCTGCAATCGGTAAACATAATCTTGAAAATGAAACACTCGAATACGTGCGTACTTCAGTTTCCCTTCCTTTGGCTGCCCCTACTGTGAGCAACCACAAGCCTTCCTGTGCTCGTGGTTCAGTGCCAGGGGACAAAAGCTGGCAGACGGCAGCTTTGCAGCTGGGAGTAAGGGTGCTGGGGAAGGGCTGCGACTGCTCCAGGAGGCTGGCGTTGGAGCTTAAGGACAGGAAGGTGTCATCCATCCTCGAGAGCATACGATGATGTATGCAGGATAGAGGGGGTGTATTTCGCTCAGAAAAAAACTGAAGGAAGGCTGCCTCAGACAAAAAGCTGATGAGCAGCCTGACCTTGAGTGATTCAGCACTTTTTTGGGGGGAGGGGGCTCTTCCTGTATTAGGTTTACTGGCTTTGCATCAAACAGAAGGAGGAGGTGCCAGGAACTTGAATTAAGCCTTATCAAACAGAGGGTGAAGGGAGAGCAGGAAGCCTGGGTGTCTTGGTTACTTTTCTCTCGTTGCTGAGACAAAATACCCAACACCCAAAATTAAGGAAGGAAAGGTTTATTTAGTTTACAGTTTGTGGAGGTTTCAGTCCATATTTGGCTGGTTCTGAGGCAGAGTGGCACATGGCAGAGGGCAAACTGTTCAGGGCAGCAGAGCACAGCAAAACCAACCAGCCAAAGGGGAGAATGGCTGCAAGCAGCTTCCTTTTCTCCCTTACATTGTAAACAGCCTACCCCCACCCAGGGGGTGTGTACCTCTCACATAACCTCCATGCCCTCCTCTTCCACAGGCTCAGGATGTTTACAAAGTAAGCACCCTGGCTTCCTGCTGAATCACAGCTAACCTTTAAAGCTTCCCAAGTTAACACAATAAACAACATCCCAGAAGGGTAAGGGCATGTCCTTTTCACTCCAAGATCTACAACTGCTGAGTTACTCAGCCAAAGCTCCAGAGTCCCCAAGTTGACACAATGTTTCAACCGTAACACTGGGGCTGTGCAGGGAACTGATAGTCGACAGCACCATTTGCGCTCAGCAGGGCTGATAGTACTGAGAGCGACAGAACTAGCCAATAAAGTAGCTAAGCTTCGGCTGTCCCGGCCCTGCCCTGAGTGGGACTCCTCGAAGTTCCTACTTAGGGTACTCGTGTCCTGTGAAGGGAGGGCTGGCGGCCCTCAGTCACCTGGGGAGCTAACAGAGTTCTTTGTGAGGGCAGGACTAGGCAGCACCTGGGGGGTTCAGGCCCACCTGAAGGTCCCCGGAGCTCCAGAAATACACTGACTTGGGACTGTACCAGCCAAGAGAGCAGATTGTTAAATTTTCAGGAATGTGAGCTGGTTATTAAACCTAGCCATTACTAAACATTAAATTATAGAAACAAAATAAAACAGGTAAGAAAAACTCATGAGCTTCCTAGTTATTTTACTGTTTATCTTTTTGAGGCTATTACATCTACTGTATGTGGTGGAAATACTATACAATTAATTGTGTGCTACTGCCCCTCTCTTCCCAACTCAGCCGTTCAAAGACACCACGCTGGTAAGGGGTTGTTAAACGTCTCTGAGTGCACCGCCACTCCTGGGTGACAGAGAAACTGAGACACGTAAGCACTGACCTTCTGTTCCAGGGAGGTACGATGTGTGAGATTTTCTCAGAAGCAAGGGCCCTGGTAAATTGTGTACAGCCTATTTATTGAAAACAGTGTGTGTGTGTGTGTGTGTGTGTGTGTGTGTGTGTGTAAAACAACTTTTGTGTTTTTCATACATGAAAAAAAAAATGCTTTTGCCCTTTGCTCTGATTCCTGAGGTCAGTCTCACCTGGCGGAGGAGGTATTCCAGCTAAGCCCCCTTCAGGAAAGTGCACGGTTAGCAAAGCGAAAGCACACTAATTGGCAAAACGAAAATGTGCTGTAAATAGATCTTAACTGGGCACCAGAATAGTTCTTTTCCAAGTAGTTTACACAGCAATACCAATGTTAACTCTTCCAACATAGAAGGCATCATTTATAAATGATTGTTTTGCTATTTTCGCTTCTTATTAAAATTATTACTGAGGAACAGGATGCTTTGTTTGCCTTTGTTCCTCATACTCTGTGCCTTTTGGTTCTTTTAAAGTAAGAATCACATGCTGAATCTACATGTTATTATATTCATATCATAAAATGAGAGAAATTCTTCATAGTAACTTCGTCCTATTCATTTGCACACCAGCTGCATTCTGAAGAACCATAATTTTCCTTTGAAACGCAGAGTGCTGTCTGAATTGTAATACTGCCAACTCTCAGCTGTCAAGATGACGGGGAAAGTGTTACTGCAGATGGCAGGAGCCTGGCAGGGCCTGCTCGGTGCGCTCCCCTGGACCGACACTTGAATTAAGATTCAAATGGTGAGAGAGCTGAAAGCTCTGAAAAATTGCTGTGCAGTGCAGGCAGGGGTCCCCGGAGACTGGAAGAATCTGGGCCCACCCAGAGAACTTGACAGATCAGGGGCAGCAGGCCTGTGCTCGCCTGACATTTCCAGAGGCTTCCTGGGAGGAAGTGATAACGTTGGGAACAAATTTATGGTCGGCACCGGGCCCCAGACCCTTGAACTGTGCGTCTCCACTACCTTGGCTGTGGCTCTGGCATAAAGTGCAGAAGGGGCACCAGTGGAGAAACCTGCAGGCTGGCCACAGACACCTCCCCGAGGTGGGATCACTTCCCCTGGAGGAACAAGCCTGTGAAATTTCCCTATTTCCAGTGCCTGTGACTCTCCTCTGTGACTCTCCTGGCTGGCTGCTGGACACACCTGTCTGTCACCTGGTCCCACTGCTCTTCTGCTGGCTGCTGTTTTCATTACAGCTTTCGCGCTAGGAACAAGGCTTCTCCGAAGGGCCGCGGCTCTTCTGCCAGCCTCGGGTCTGTGCACACTCAGTGACTCACAGCTCTTTATATCTCCCCGGGGCATTTGTATTCACATTTATTTAAAAAATCTGGCTGCAATTCCCATGGGACAAATGAGAGAATACTTGAGTAGCAGTACTTTTGTCACATCTAAACACGCCTAACTAAAGAGACATGGCAGCCAGAGGGACTGCCAGCTCCAGGGGTTCTCCTGCTACTGCTGGCATTATTAGGACAGTTCAATTCGTGAAACTTGGATATGTTCCGTATTGCACTGTCTGAGGGTATCATATTCCTGACTTTGGTGACTGGATGGATGAGAAGGTGTAAGAGAGTGCCCTTATTTTTTAAACAAACACTTTTAATATTAAGGGCTAAAAAGACATCATGTCTGCAACTTACTTTCTGATGGTTCAGAAGACAATTAGTATTTATAAAGAGGAAATGATAAAGCGAATATGGTAAGAGTTGTTAACATTTGGGGAATCCGGGTTAAAAGTTTTATAGGAATCTTTGTACAGTATTCTGGGTACATCTGAAACTGGACCAGCCCCTGTGGGTTCACCTCTTCCCCACAGCACCCAGTGGCCTCCCACGTTGCCTTTGGCTCTCTTCCTTATCCATATTTCATCCCTAGGTGGCCTCCATGTCCATGGTATTCATGACCATCTACACGATAGTCTCAGATTTCCCTTTTGAACACAGGCTTCTTTTCCTTATCAGATTGCGCATCCGGCTGCCTACTTTTCATCTCTCCTCATCCGGCTGCCTACTTTTCATCTCTCCTCGGCTGTCTCCTAAGTATCACAAAGCCACCGCGCCCGAGCAGGTTTCGACCCTCCCCCCGACAACTGTGCTCCTCAGCATTTGCTCGCCTGCGTGCACAATGCCAACCACTTGCTCAAACCAGAAAAACAAAGCAAAATAAAAACTCCAGGAAAGCCAGGGATATAGCTCAGCAGTACAACGCCTGCCTGGCAAAAGCAAGGTCCTGAGTTCAATTCCCAGTACCAAAAAATAAATACATGCCAGGGTCACTTTTGGCTCCTGTCTTCTTCAACCTATGTATCCAATTTGGTTTCTTGTGAAACTTCCTTGCAACTATGAACCATATTCTTTCATTGAAAACTAACTTTTTCATTTTTGGCCATGTTCATTAAGATGTTCTGGCAGACCTACAATCCTGACAAAAATTTACAAGCAAGGAACAATGTTTATACTATACAGTCCTGCTTCTATGTATCCTGGTCCCAGTAGTAACCCTGTTCTATGCTTTTAAAATATGCTACTGCCTATTTATATATTAGCTACTAAATTATGTGCTTTTGTACACATATATAATAAATAAAATATTTATCTTTATCATTGCCATTGATCATGATGAGTATAAGGAAAGACATACTTTTTCTGATGAAAAGATGGAACATTTCTGTCATTCACAGAATAACTTTGCCAAGCCTTTGCTCTGTGTGACCTATTGTGCTTGAGAGATGTCATACCTTATAGTCATTGTGATACAGAAGACCTCATTTGCATGTGTAGCTGAAGTGGGACATAGGTCCACTTGTGGTGGGGAAATTTGGTTCTATTCTTAGTCATCTGAGGACCTATGGGAAAGCACAGGTCTACAGCTGTGCAATTATAAAATGTTATAGAGCAAGAGTGCAGAGCAGCTACTCCGAGTGAGTTTTTGTTTTAGTTTTGTTTTTTGAGTTTTATAGACAACATGATATAATTTATAATAATGCATGTGCCCTTGCAGTAGAAAAAAAAACCAAACCAGATATTTCAAGGTATAGCCTCAGCTGCCCCCTGCGAATGCTGGACACTTAGGAAACTGCATCGCTTGATGGCTAGATGAGATACTCAGTGATGGGCCCTCAGTAGTACAAGAGCTTCCGGTTCTCTTCAACCTGTGTATACTTTTGGTGTCAAGAAAGCCACATTTGGGGGCTGGGGATATAGCTCAGTGGAATAAGTGCTTGCCTGGCAAGCACAAGGTCCTGAGTTCTATCCCTAGTACCGCAAAAAAAAAAAAAAAAAAAAAAAAACACATTTCACAGAGCTCTTTGGGATTGAAATTATTTCCTTCATTAATGTATTGTGTATGAAAATGAAATGCATTTTTATTGAAGAATCAAAAATGAAGGCAAAATAAAATATCAGATTAATAAAAGAAAATATAAGAATTTACCATCAGTAAACCCTCATCATAAGAAGTACTAAAAGCTTTATCAGTAACAAGAGACTTGATGGAAGCGCTGTAAGCAAGGACAATAATAACTATGACTTACGGGCTTAAGGTATTTGAAATAGCAGTGCTAGTATCTAACTTGGAGGGAGGCAAACGTAATGAGGCTCTAAAGGCCGGGTTTTACAAAATTGATGTTTCCGGAATAACTTTAATAAGTAAGGAATGAAGGAAGCCTTACATTTTTGAGGTAATCACTTAAAAAACCAAAACACAGGCTATAACAAACAAATTAACAGAGGTTGGGAGAAAATTGGAAGAGATAAAATATGTAAAAAATCCGGAGAGAGACAGAGACAGAGACACCAAGAAAACATACACGACAAATACAGTACAGTGATCCCTCACCTATCGCGGGAGTTACGTTGCAGAGACCCCTGCAATAGGTGGAAATCCACGAAGCAGCGGTGTTACATTTATTGTATTACTTACGTGTATTTTAAGGCTTTATAAACCCTTCCCACACTGCGCTAAACCTTTCCCACTCTCTTATTAACTTTCCCCACACTCTATTTATAAACACTTCACATGCTCTTAAACACTTTCTACACTCTCAAACCGACGTAATTTTACAACATGTAAAATTTATATGGGTACTTGCCAGTGAAGTATGCTACAACGTGAATGATGAAGACCGTGAATGAAGTAGCTGTGCAGTATGGGCGGCGGTGAAGGTGACAATGAATGAATGTACCGCACAGCCAAGAAGAGCATTACAGCTCTTGTGAAGGCCCAGTGCAGGAGAGCACAGATTGGTGCTACAGTCACCGAGCCAATCAGCCCCCTGGAGACAGAGGACTGTGCTATGGTCAGTCACATTCCATTCCCTCAGCCAACAGCGTGCCGGGTACAATCTCATGTTGGCAGACTTGTGCACGCGGCAGTGGCGTGCCACATTTCCACTGTGTACAGTACGGTATTCATCTGCTGATGAAATACATATTTTATTTTGATTTAATATTCTTTTAATATGTTTGAATTAGCATTATTATATTTTTACATTGTTTTTAAATTTTTAGGCAAAAATAATTAAAATCATAAATATTATATATAAATATCTATATACCACAATATAGCGAAAACTGCGATACAGAATTAGATTTAAAAAAAAAAAACAAAAACCCATGATACAGTGAAGCCACAATAAGTGAACCATGGTATAGTGAGGGATGGTTGTACATAAATAAGATCATAGATTTAAACCCAAACAATTTAGCATGCAAACAAAATATAAATGGATTAAATGACCAAGAATGACAGATGTAAAAACCCTAATTATGCTATTTTTTCAGTAAGAGATGTATCCAAAGAGTAAGGATAGAGATTAAAAGCAAAAGGTTAGAAGAAAATATTAAGTGTTTCAGTTGAGTTAGTCAGAAAAATAGAAGCCACTTCAGGCATTTTGGAGAGAGATCTATTTCATAAAAGGAATTAGAGGCTTACACAGTCTTTCCAATGACCAGGTAATGAAGATCAGGGAACAAAAAATCAGCAAGCTGCTTTCATAGGAAATCTGCTCCCAGGAAAACAACAGCAGACATGCTCAGGAAGATTAATGATTGTTTCCTATGCAGCTTCCAAATCTTGGGAGTTGGCCCTCATTAGCAGAATTTTACCCAGACTCAAAAAAAGGAAGGCAATATTATGCGTTACAGTTCTAAATCTGTCCTTTGAAGCAGAAGTAAGTCGTAAAGGCAATAGTTACGATGCCTAACTGACAAGATGTCATCTAGCCCCAAGAGAAATACACTTCACTGTAGCAGCACAAACATAGACTCTAAGGCCAAAGGCATCACAAGACATAAAAATTCATTTCATAATACCAAACATTCTCCAGGGAAGTACAATTATAGTAAAATGTGTATATGCCTAGTAACAAAGTTTTAAATCATATGAAGCAAAAATTAATAGAACTACAAAGAGAAACAGATTTTTACATCTCTCTCAGAATAAAAAAATTCAGCAGACATATACAAGATTTGAAAATATGAATGAATTTGATTTAATGGGCTCATCCAGGACACTGCTCCCAGGAAATCCATTCTTTTCTAGTACACACAGAACATTTACAAATATTATCAACATCCTGTGCTGTAATCTAATCTCAACCAATTTCTAAATATCAGAATCATAAACAGCATGTTCAAGAGCCTTATAGAAAATAAGCTAGAAATCAACATCAATAAAATTACTGTCTTTTAGCAAACAAGAAATCATACTGTTGTGGTTTGGGTTTTAAATGTCCCTGAAAGGCTGATATGTTAAAGGCTTGGTTGCCAGCCTGTGGCACTATGGGGTGGGGGGGCGGTGTAGAATCTTTAGGAGCTGGGACCTAGTGGAAGGAAGTTAGTTCACCCATGTGTGTCCTTGAAGGGAACACTGGGATCCTAGCCCCTTTCCTCCCTCCTCTTTTTGTTTCTTGGCTGCCATCAGATGACCAGGTATGTTCCACTGCATACTCACCATCATGTTCTGCTCACCACAGGCCCCAAAACAATAGGGCCAAGTGATCATGGACTGAAATTTCCAAAAGGCTTTAGCCAAGGTAAATGAACCCAAACTGATTTTTCTTCCTTGTAAGCTGATTATCTCAGATATTTTGTCATAGTGATACTTTACTAAGGCACACACTTCTAAATAATCACAAGCCATAAAAAGAGTTTTAAAATATGTAGGTTACTTAAAATTGCATTTCAAAATAGGTAGAATCAGCCAAAGCATTGTTTTGAGGAAAATTTATAGCCTTAACATGCAAGTGTTAGAAAAGAAGAAATATTAAAAATTAAATTACTAGACCTGTGAAAAAGCAGAAAATAATGACCCATAATCAAGGAGAAAATCAGTCAATAGAGACAATAAACTATAATAATTTAAAGAATAATTTTATGAAAATAGTGCAAAAAGATTAATGAACAAGAGTTCAGAACTGGGGAGAACAGAGACTAGATAAGGAAGGGAAGGAAAACAACAATGGTAAAGAAGCCAGCATTTAATGACATGAACTTTGAAGGATGATTTTAGAATGAGAAAATTCTAGTATTTTAAGGTATCTGCTATAGAATTGTTGGTCCTTTTCCAATCTTCATCACATCTTTTTGAAAGTGCTGACTCATTTGGGATTAGAGAATGAGAAACAGAAGGGCTCTGTCCTAAAGAGGAGGAGCAGCTACGTGATGTAGACTGGAGAGTGAGAACAGATTGAAGCTGAAAACTCGATGGAGTGATGGCTGACAGACAAGTAAGCCCTGGAGCTTCACAGTCATCTTGAGGACGGTTAAGAACGCCCAAAGGTATGGAATGGGGTTCCAGCTCATTTTACACGAAGAAACAGAGTGACTCACCTGACATATTACTCTGTATCTGAGTGAATTTTTTTCTGAGTGAATGATTTTACAGTGAGGAACATAAAGCTATCCGAAAGGTTCTTGACCTGCATATCTTGGGTGCAGATCTCCCAAGGAAGCAAAGTTATCCTTGGTGTAAGTCTGGAGAGAAGCTGAGAGGAAAAAAATCATGTTAAATGTCTAAAATCATCAAGATCTGACAAACTGAGACAGGCATAGCCATGACCTCATCGATTTTATAATAATGAATGAAGCTATGGGGAAATCAAGCTCACAAAGGCCTGCACTCCATCCCACGCACCACAGGGGTTGTTGCAGAGTGCCTGTCCCCTAGGGAGTACACAGTGCTTACATCTGCTTCACACTATTGTCTGAGTTAAGAAAGACACCAACCTACAGTGTTGTCTCAGCATTGCTCACTGGGGCTCCCTGAACATATGAAGACTTTATTTCTGATTTATGTCTCCCTTTTGCTATTTCTTTTTTATATTTTATGTCCTTCTTGTTCCTCTATTTTTTTTTACTGCCTTCCTTTAAGTGGGTATGTTCTGGTGTACAATGTTGGCCCTCTTGTTATTTTTGAACTATTTTAAAGAGTTATTTTCTTAGTGATAGCTCTATGAACTATAATGGGTATTGTATCCCACTTTACCTCAGATTAATGTTAACTTGATTCTGAAGAATAGAGAAATGCTGTTCCAATATAGCTTTATTTCTTATCTCCTCACTTGGCACGGTTATATTAAATATGCATCATTAAGAGGTGACTTGGAAATATGACAAATATTTACAAACACCCTCTTAGTAATCTGACTATATGTTACTGAAGGCCATACAAAGGTGTGATAAACCAAGCACAAGATCGTGATAGACAAGTTTCACTGCTTTCTACACCTAAAGCTCTATATTCCTTCACATACGCAGATAGGATCACAGCTATGGGTACAGCCCCAAGGAAAGAGTGTACGAACTTCAGCTGAAAGGTGCTAGGTATTCAGTAGCCCCTGACACAGCCAGTGGGTCACTAGGAGATGGGATGATCTTCTTCGGCTGAGATGAGACTGAGTAACTCCTGAATAATGTTTTGCTCTTGTACGTCAAGCTGTTGGTCTTTGGCGAGCGCAAGGGCTCTTGTGGCATATTCCTGTGCCTGAAATAGAATTGCAATGACGGAAGGACATTATTACAAGAAAGTATAACACTGGGAAGCCATACCTGTGGTTAACTCCAGAAACATGAGTTAGAACTCATTACCTTCTCACACCAGCCACTGAACTCTTGTTGATAAACCTGTGACCACACCCTGGGCCCTTGTGGCTGGCCACATGTGTGCTGCTGGGAGGGATAATCCACGTGACTTGAAAAACTAAGTATAAATAAATACACTTTCTTAGTAAAGTGAAATATTCGTAGGATTTTAAGTACAGCCCTATGGACCAACGCTGAGGCATAGAGGTGATAGGTCCCTATCATGGCTTAGATCTAAATGTTCCTCAAAAGTCTTCTGTTCAGAGGTGGGGTTTTTGAAAGGTGATTGGACCATGGGGCGCTGTACTCACCAGTGGATTAATCTGATGAGTTTGTAGCTAAATATGTTGTTAGGAGGCGGGGCCTGACGAAGGGGTGGGTCACTGGGGGTGTGGCCTAGAGGGGGTTATATGCTCGTCTTCAGCTCCACCCATCTCCTGCTTCCTGGCTGCCATGAAGTAAGCGTTTCCTTTCCCACACCCTTCCCCCGGCCATTTCTGTCTTGGAGCCAGCTAACAATGGACTGCAAACGGTGAGCCAAAATAAACCTCTCCTTTTCTAAATTGCAGGTTTCAGGTATTTTATCCCAGTAACAGGGAAATGACTAATGCATTGCCACAAATAAAGTACCGTGCTCAGGGATAATTTACCATCCTAGCATTTTTTACTTAGATAGAGGTCCCAAAAAGACAACTTGAGAATTTCTGTTCTTCCTTGCCTTTCTTCCTCCCTTTTGTTATGACTTGTATACAGATGTCCCCCCAAAGCCTCATGTGCTCATAGGTAACGCTTTTCAGAGGTGGCTGGATCTAGAGTGTGTGATGCTGGGATTAAGGATGTGATGCTGGGATTGGTTCATGGTGCAATGCTAGGATTAAGGGTGCCCCACCATAAGCAGCATGGATAGACTATGAGAGACAGTAAAAGGGCTGCTGTGGTCACTTGCTGCTTGCTGCTTTCGTTGCCTTCTGCCTGACATTAACTGTTTCTCCTGTGTGATGCCTCTTTGCCATGCCACCCTGCCTTGGAGCCAGCCAGCTATGAACTGAAAGCTGTACGAACTGGACTAAATAAACTGCTCCTCTAACGTTGGGTGTCAGGTATTTTTGTCTCAGCAACACGTAACTAAGATACCTTTTTTATTTATTCATTTGAGACAGGGTCTCACTAAGTTACCCAGGCTGACTTCATACTTACAGTCCTCTTGCTTAGCCTCTTAAGTAGCTGGAATTATACCCTCCTTCTTTCTAATAAATACTTATTATGACTATAGGCAGAAATTCTTTTCTTAGAATTTATAATATAGTAACGGAAAAAGACAGTAAAAGATAATAGTATTTTTAAGTAGTAAAATGTGTTAAAGGATAAATAAAGCAAAAAAAGTGGGATTGGAAGCACTGGAGGTGGCAGAGGGGTTTTGTAATTTTAGACAGGGAGGCCAGGGGAAGCTGCACTAAAAAGAGAGCTGAGTGCAGATCTGCAGGAAGCTCGGTGCCATTCCTGATGTGTGGTGTGTCTCTTTTGTCTAAGGACCTCTTGTAGACCTAACACTCTGAACATGCCTTGCGTAGTTACTTCCCCAAAATTAGGCCTTGCAACTGTGGAAAGAGGTTTGTCCAGTGTAAACAGGAAAATGTGGTGTAAATGTGTAAATAGGAAAAGAGTTTCCTATTCCCTGACCGTTCCTGCCCCCATTCTGGTCAGGGTCAGGACTCCTTCGTGTTCCCACAGTGCCCTGGGCTGCTCTGGCACACTCTAATGCCTGTGAGCTCCTCCAGGCCATGACGTACAGTAGGGGGTTAGTAAGGGTCTGCTGAAGAAAGGAAAGCAGGAAAAAAGGGAAGGAGGAAGGGCATCTTAAAATTTCCCACGTTACCCACACAAGAAAGGCCCCTTCCAAAGAGCTCTCCCTACCTCTCTCCCCGCCTGCTTTGTCTTTCTTTATCATACTTTTCACTCTCTGAAACTACATTACACACTTGTATGTTTGCTCGCCGACTGTGGTTTCCCTTCTCCCCACATCCTACATTCCCTGACAGAGGGAACACCTCTGGTTGCTCCCCAGTCCCTAGAACAGTGCCTTGCAAATGGCAGACACTCAATAAATACGTAAATAAAGGAGCAAATTGGTCAGTTAATAAATTAATACACCTGAGAGATCCCACTACTTTCAGTAAGACACTGGGCAAATAACTGACCCTCTCTGTGCTTCAATTTCCTTTACTTCTGTAAAGTAGAGATAATAAAATACCAGCTTCATAAAAGTTGTTATGACAACCATCATATTAAATATGACCATTATGTAAAGGGCTTAAGCCACTGACTGATACATAATAATTATAACCCTAACCCCAGCCCTCTTATCTTTTTAACAGCAATTAATTCCCACCTGAAGCCCTGCACTAACAGAGACCTGGGTAATAGTTCGAGTGGCCACTTTACTCTCCAGGACTCCCCGAGCCCACTTCCCCTGCAGGCTTTCTGGAGCTGCCCAAAACTAAGTTCACCTATATGAGCCTGGAAGTTTGCCATGAAAGAAGAAGGCAATTCACGTTCCATCATGTAGGCTGAACTCAACAGATGAGAAATGTTATGAGCATCTGGACTTAATTACAGAGGAAAGGCTTGCTCTCCGGCCAAAAGCTAGTGGGACCTGGCAAAGCACAGCTCAATCCATATACTAAGCAAATTCCTATTTCCATTTTTGATATGCTGCTTTTCTAGGAAAACTTGCCTTTGAAGAATTCATCATCTGATAGTAAAGCATGATGAGAGTTTTCAGAACAAAAACAGTCTTCTGAGGAGATTTGTCACAAGCTGACTCTCGGAAGTTCAGGATGGAAGTCAGGATCTGAATAGCTTCTGCCTCCTGGGCTTCATCTGCATTAGAAGAGGAGGAAAGAAACACAGGGCTGAGCAGCTGAGCCGCCTTTATCATGAGCGCTCAGCTGTAGGGCGCCTGGCCCTCTGAAGCCTCCTTCAAGAACTCTGGGAGAAACAGCACGAATCCCAGCATGCTCCTCCTGGGCGGAGGACTGCCTGCGCTCACAGGCGGGAACCAGGACAGCAGCAGGCCGCTCTCTGGCTTTGCCTAGCACCTCACTGTCAGAGCAACTTTAACACTGCTGTTCCGTAAGTCCCACAGTCCAAACTGCGCTCTCTCTCTCTGTCTCTGTCTCTCCCTCTCCCTCTCCCTCTCCCTCTCTCTCCCTCTCTCTCTCTCTCTGTCTCTGTCTCTCCCTCTCTCTCCCTCTCTCTCTCTCCCTCTCCCTCTCTCTCTCCCTCTCTCCCTCTCTCCCTCTCTCTCTCCCTCTCCCTCTCTCTCCCTCTCTCTCTGTCTCTCTGTCTCTGTCTCTCTC